>CANXYC010186687.1:0-26701 GCA_948193065.1 Aleurites moluccanus
TATATATATATATATATATATATATATATATTATTAAATGAAATTATTAACTAAAATATTATTAAATATTTTAATAAATTATTCAATTAATAATCCATTTTTATATTATTATAATTTAATATCTTATAATACATTTTTATATATATTTAGTACTTCAAGTTAATTTGGATTATAATGATTTGAAATTTTCAACTATAAATCAAAATGAAAATTTTGTTTACTTATTTTTTGAACCATGATTAATTCTATAAATTTATAAATTATAATTTTAGTTTGATTTGAATGGATTGATCGGGTTAAAGATTTTTCTTTTTATTTTATTTTATTTTATATAACCCTATATTAATGTTATGAATTACAAAAATAAATGTTAACTTAGATCTATGTAAGAGTATCTATTTATTGAATTAATATTTATAGATTACTCTAATTTTGTAATAAATGTGGTTGATTAATGTAGATCTTTCAATATATTTGATGTGTTGTACTTTGATTAAGGCATGTAAACTAAAGATAGTCAATATAAATACATAGTCATACTTTTTTAAGTGGACCATGGATATTATGAGGCAGGTTTACGCCTTAATCGATATTAAATTTTTTTCAAATAAATTTAAGAAAATACTTAATTTATATGTTAATTGAAATTAAATATTTTTATTTAAACAAATTTAAAGAAATATCCAATCAATTTATACGATTAATAGAAATTAAATCATTTACTTAAACAAGTTAAAGAGTGCATCTCACACTCGATTTATATAATTAAAAATTATTTTAAGTATTTATCTCGAAAATTGAATTATAAGTAATAAAAAAATGAATAAATTTTTTTTACCAATCAAGTTATTATTTGTTTAGAAAATTTTAAGTGATTAAAAAATTAAAAAAAGTTTTAGTTTAGAAATTATTGAAAAAAGGAAGAAAAAAAAGATGGGTTCTTAATTTGATGGATAATTATTGGAAAAATTCATCATCTACTCTCAACGCAAATATTTAATTCGTTCATTAGCTTAAATAATATAATATAATATAATCATACCAACTGGGCTTAAAATTCAAAAGGTATTATGCTTTCTTTTTGATTTTTTTTTTTTTTTTCATTGGGTTATGTTCTTACACTTGTAGGCTAGGGGCTAGGGAGGCCCATAAAAAAGAGACTGTGCTTAACAAAACCATCCGTCGTCGTTTAAGGGGAACCGCAAAAAGACAATTTTATTTTTTACTGAATGGCAACTGCGGTCGTCTTTAGAGAACGTCAAATTTATAAAACGACAGCACTGAAAATGAAAAGAAAACGACCACTTAAGATTTGCTCGTTGAAAGAAAAGAAAAGAAGACGAGTGTAGACTTTTAACTTCCCCAGTTAATATGTAGTCTTCGTTTAATGGAAAGGGCAAATTTTTCTTTCAACGAATCGAAAACGAGAAGTCTTTGGCGACAGAACTCGGAAGACTCAATTGAGCTGTAAGCGCACGTCACCGGGATCGGAGGCTCAAGTTCCGGTGTAACGGAGGTGGTGGTGGAGGTTTTCAGGAACTGAAGGCATGGAAGTGATCAATTGTCCATTCATAACCTCACACAGTAACATCAATAAAACAATTTTTGGTTTCTGAACAGAACCGATGATAATTAGAGCTAAGAACATTAGTCTAATCACCAGAGCAGCAACTTCAATGGCGAGGAAGCGAAGCTCCAAAACGACGAGGTTGTTTGTATTATTCATCTCTCTAATCGCATTTGGAGTGTTCCTTCCAGTCTTCGCTTCTCTTCCTCCTCTTTCCTCTTCTCATCATCACTCCCATCGCCATAGAAAGGTCTGCAAAGTAATTCTCTCTCTCTCTCTCTCTCTCTTTTTTTCTGTAGAACTCTTTTTTCTGAAATTGGTGAGATTTTAACTTTGCTTTTTCAGGCCAATTCTCGAAGCTTTGAGATAGAAGATGACATGTTCTTGAAAGATGGTAAGCCTTTTCGAATCATTGGTGGTGACTTGCACTATTTTCGAATTCTTCCAGAGGTATGAATGGCATCTTATAAGCTTAATTGCATCTAATTGTTATTTGCAATTTGATATTTAAAGCTTTTAGTAGAAAGAAGATTCATCAATCGGGGTCTTTGCTTAATCAAATGTTTCTTTTTGGTTGTAATTTGGAAAATCGATGGGTTTATTTCTGTTGTTTGGATGAAGTACTGGGAAGATAGGCTGTTAAGAGCTAAGGCTTTGGGTTTGAATACCATTCAAACATATGTTCCTTGGAATCTCCATGAACCACAACCTGGCAAGCTGGTTTTTGAGGGTATTGCCGATCTTGTTTCTTTTCTCAAGCTCTGCCAGAAGCTGGATTTCCTTGTTATGCTTCGAGTTGGGCCTTATATATGTGCAGGTTGATGTTTAACTTTAAGATTAGGGGTTGTGTATTGGCCTCTATGGAGCCAACTCTCAAACTACTTGTGGCACTGCTGTATCTGTTGCAGAGTGGGATTTAGGAGGTTTCCCTGCTTGGTTACTAGCTATAGAACCAGCTCTCAAACTGAGATCATCTGATCCTGCTTTTCTTCAATTGGTACGTTTCACAGTAGTTTGTTTCTTTTAAATTAGACATATCATGACAATCAAATGGCGCAAGAAGTAGTTCCATTTTGCAATATTGGTAATCTAGGCATCCTATATCGGCTTGGTAAACACTTCTTCTTATATTTTAGTGAGATAAAATGCTGGTTGCCAAGCAGTTTTTAGGAGGAAAACCTGGTACAACTAATTATTTTCATTTTCTTAGGTGCTTTTTAAAAGGAGATGATAAATGATGATGATATCCTTCTTTACTTCACATATCTTTTTATTTTTCCCCCTAATTGTGTTTTTTTTTTCCCTATTCTTCAGTGGTATTCAATGTTTTGTTTCTTCTGTAGATAGAAAATTTTTCTTGCAAAGTCACTTTTCCGGATCTGGTCAGTTATTTAATGTTCATTATTTTATTCTGTTTAATTTCTTTTATTTTACATAGATTTGCCTGTTAGTTGTTAACTCTTGTCCGTAATTTTCTTTTGTAACTGAAGGAAAATAAATACAAGATGTTTTATATGGTCTTTTGTGCTGTCATAAGGATGTTTTTATTCTGCTAGATATAGGATTCTGAAATCTTTTGGTTTATGCTGGGGTTCTCTTCCAGTTAAATTTATTTCACTAAACATCGAACTTAAATGTTGATAGAGGAAACATCTTGATTTCTTTTAGTTGGCTAAATATTGAATAATCATTTATGAAATTGATAGACCCTCTTTTCTATCTCTCTTTTTTCTAACCATTTAGATATTCTTGAATTTTAAAGATTCATGATCTGTGGTTTAATTTGTCTTTTATAATTCATCGATTTATATGGGCTTTAAATTTTGTAGGTTGAAAAATGGTGGGGAATCCTGCTACCGAAGATAGCTCATCTTCTTTATAACAATGGAGGCCCTATAATAATGGTTCAGGTATATGTGACTTTTTATTGGTATATCTTATATGATTTCCTACAGATTATAAGTGAAAAATGATGTAAGATCATCATGGTAGTATAATTTCAATGTTCTGAGTTTGACCAATGCCACTTCTTAGAAAGGAGATATTTGTGGAAAAAATGCCATGTCTCCCTACTAAGGCCTTTTTGGCATTGCATTTTAAATTGCTTTTTGGGATGCCTTTGTATTATTTGCAAAAAGCCGAAAGCTGTTAGTAACTGCTTTTTTAGATGTTTTGGAAGTGTGGCTAATGCATCTGGAATGCAACTTAAAGTAATTTGTAGTTGCTTTAAATCAAAACATTCAGGGGGGGAGGGGTTTCTTAACAACTACAATACAAAAGACAACACAGACCTTAGCTATGATGCTTGATTTTTCCAGTGTTTTTAAAACTAGAGCAGTATATGCACCGGCGGAACCAGCCCCCCTAAAATTTTTAAATACATGTATATATGCATGTAAATTTTTTAATTGGTCTTCCAAAATTCTTAAATATATGTATATATACATGTAAATTTTTTAATTGCCCCTCTCCCCACCCCCCCCCCCCCCCCCAAAAAAAAAAAAAAAAAAAAAAAAAAAAAAAAAAAAAATATATATATATATATATATATATATATATATATATATATATATATATAATAGTACTAAAATTGCATGTAAATTTTTAATTGGCCCTAAAATATATATACAATTTTAGTACTATTATATATATATATATATATATAAAATTTATAGCACTAAAACTTTTTACTAGTTTAACTTTGACCTCTCCTAAAAAAAATTATATATAATTTATAGCACTAAAATTTTCTACTAGCTTAACTGGGGCGCCCCCCCCTAAATAAAACTTCATGGTTCCGCCCCTGAGTATATGAATCAACAATTTGATTGGTTCATTGATGAAACAAATTCAGCTGGTTTGACTTGATAAAATTGGATGAATATAATTAAAAATTGAAATATCAATGTACTCAAGGTTTTCCCACACTAGATTGGACTGAACCAACAATTGGTCTAGTTCCTGGTCAGGCCAATCCAACCAGCTAGTCAAGCATTAGATTTCTTTTAAAAGGAATTTTCCTTGACATTTGATTGTAAGCCACAGAATCTTCATTGTAAGTTGACTTTGTTGATCATGCATCTCTGTTTTCCATCTGCTAACATTAAAAGGTATCAGTGTGCCCAGGGTGGTAACTGTTTCCTTGATGTAGCTGTTATGCATCATCTGCGAAAGAGCCACTTTTATCATACGAGAAGTGGAAAAGCTCATCAAACTTATGGGGGAGGGTGGGGGAACTTATAAATTCTAGATTCATATTTCACTTCAAGAAAGAAGGTGTTGTTCTAAGAAATTGAAGGGAGATAATATAGAAGTTTCTTCTTCATTCAATTGCTGCCAAGTGAAATACAAATATTTCTTACTCTGTAGAATACATAATAGGAATTTTTTCTTACTATTTTAAAGTATTTCCTCTAAATCTTCCAAAATAAACCATTCTAAAGTTACTTTTAGTCCTTGATTATATTTGTACTTGTTTAATTAACTGTCAGATTGTTCTTCAAATGTTTGTTATTAGTTGTTTTCACCAATAAAGTATTAAAGAATATTATGCTGCCAGATTGAAAATGAATTTGGTTCATATGGGGATGACGAAGCTTATCTCCATCACCTGGTCGAATTGGCTCTAGAACATCTAGGGGGGAACATAATTTTGTAAGAGCTTCCATACCTTTAGTCTTACATTGATGCTTTTATATAAGTACATTAACTCTTTTTTCAGTATATGCATCATAAAACTTCTGTCCATATAATGTTATTCTTTGTTCAAACAACTTTATCTTTATTTCTTTAACTGAATGCTCATTACTTTTGTCAGTAAATGCTTATTCTCTCAGATTTATACCTGCCACATGCATTTATTCCCTCATTTATGAATAAATCATTATTTCCTACTCCTAACATATTGTATGGTATCTTCCAGACATTTTCTATTATACGTTATATTTACGCAAAAGTTGTTCTGCTTCATTCTTCAATCAAACTGACTTTTGGAGTAGATATTTTTTTTCTGGATTATCATCCCATCATGACTAGATTTTAATTTTCTATAGGTATACTACAGATGGAGGTTCTAGAGAACTTCTTGAGAAAGGAACCATTCATGGAGATGCTGTCTTTTCAGGTAAAGTTCAATATTTTCTTGGTCAATCTCTAAGTAAACAAGTATCTTATATTTTTAGTGAGTAGAGACCTTTATATATAAATATGTATCTGTGTGTATTCAGTTATTATTTAGGTTCTAAATAAGGCATATGTCAGGTCTATTTCCTGTAAAGTACTATTGTTGGTAATATCTTGAGCTTATGCTCATGTTTTCTAGATGTTTACTAATTACTTGATTGATTTATATATGCTCTTGGAGCCTATAAGTATCTAGAGAGAGGTAGAGTGAGGTTATAACCCAATTTCTATCCTTGACTCACAGCTGTTGATTTCTCTACTGGTGATGATCCTAGACCTATATTTAAATTACAGAAGGAGTTCAATGCCCCAGGGAAATCACCACCACTTTCTGCGTAAGTGCCTTATTCAATAATAATGTATTATCATATTTATTAGCCGGTGGTTCAATGCTCATATGTTTGCTGTTTTCAGGGAGTTCTATACAGGTTGGCTGACACACTGGGGAGAGGCAATTCAACAGACAGGTGCTGATTTTACAGCGTCAGCCCTGGAAAAGATTTTCGCACAAAACGGTTCTGTTGTGCTTTATGTATGTCCTTAAGTTCCAACCTTTTGCTGAACCAAAACAATTGTATAAGTGGTAATGCTACAATCTGGTTTGTTCTAATGTCCAGATGGCACATGGGGGGACAAATTTTGGGTTTTACAATGGAGCAAATACGAATCATGATGGGTCTGGTTACAAGCCTGATATCACTTCCTATGATTATGTGAGGGCATTGTTATCTTGGTTCTGTTGATATCTTACATTGAATTAATGTAGTAAACTGTATGCACTAAACTAATGATGTTGTTTTTGGCTAGGATGCACCAATTAAGGAATCCGGTGATTTGGACGATGCAAAATTCAAGGGTATTTTTTTAATTTTTTTTTTTGGCATATAGTCCATTTCTTAAAATTGAGTCTTGGCCATCCTTCCCTTATTAACAACTTTGTGCTGAACTACTGATTGTGGTTGTTCAAAAATTAGTATAGTTTAGTTGTTAACTTACTGCCTTAGTAGCAATAACCTAGGGACTTGAGGATTGATAAACTATATATAAACATGCATGGTTTCTCAATAATGCAACTTGCTTATAGATGCCTGCTGGGTTATATGGCAAGCTTTTGTTTCTTACCATTTTTTTGTACTTATCATGAGAATATGACACAATGGTTTGTCAGCATTTAGATGTTGAAAATGCAGATATGGTTTTGATTTCTCATAGAACTTAGAAATCAGGAATTTTTGAAGTGTATCAGAGTTGTGTGAGCTATCCTACTATTGATTTATGGCCCTGATTGCCTGACACTTATCCTCCTAGAATATTGTCATGGTCAAGAATACCTTAATAGTGTTTCAGTAATAACCATTTGCTTCCAGTTTGCTGCAATTCTTCATGGGTCCCTGGTGTTTTGAAGATACTTATGTCAGATTTATTTTTTTATGATGGTTCTTTTAAATTTCTCTTTTAACTTACACTTATCTTTAATTGATGATGGTTCTTGCTGATGCAATTATCCTGCAAGATATCTTATTTATGAATGTTTTCTTCAGCATTGCAGAGGGTTATAGGGCATCATATTGAAACATCTCTTCCCTCAGTGCCTCCAAACAATGAAAAGATAGGATATGGACCTATTCAGTTACAGAAAACAGCATTTTTGTTTGATTTACTTGATATGATAAATCCAGCCAATGTGGTTGAATCTAGAGACCCAGTCTCAATGGAGTCTGTCGGACAGGTGTTTAACATTTGTCTTATCTTTTGTAGGTATCTTTTGTAGGTATAAAGGACTATAGCTATCCATAATGATTGAAGATTACTTATTAGTTGAATTGTGTTTTATTCAGATGTTTGGATTTCTAGTATATGTTTCTCAATATGCTTCAAAGGATGATGGAAACATTCTGTCCATACCAGAGGTAAAAGAACTATTCTTAGATTACTGATGTGAATGCCTGATTGTTTCTTTGTAGTTAAGCAAACTGTTTTATATTCTTCCCTATTTTTTGATAACGGCAGAGCATCTCTTTGAAATGCATTCTGAGACTCGCTTCCATCTCCAGTTTAGCAAACACTTGACACAATTTCTTTAATACATGTTCCAGGTGCATGACAGGGCTCAAGTGTTTGTATTATGTCCTTCTGATGATAACGGCAGAAGGCCGACATATGTTGGTGTAATTGAAAGGTGGTCAAATCAAATACTTGTGCTTCCTAATGCCAAATGTGCCTCCAACATCAGCTTATTTGTTTTGGTACCTGTCCATCACTGTACTTTGAGTTAATTTCTTGCCTGTCCTTTCAGTAGTTTGTCTAAGCAGGAAATTCTTTTTTCTGCTTCTGTTATTGTTTTGGTCCGTTTACTTGTTATTATTGTTGGAACACCGTTAATATTATTTTTAGAATATTCATGCACTTACTGGCTTTGAGAGCATTTATAAAACTAACTGCAACTGAAATCTTATATTTTAATAGATCGAGGTTACGTGTATGCCAGTTCTAAAGGGAGACGATTCCTTTTAATTTTTATGCTTGGCATTTTTACACTGAAAAATATTGACAGTGAAATTTCTAATTAATTTATTTTCTGTACCTACAGGTTGAAAACACGGGCCGTGTAAATTATGGACTGTACATGTTTGATAGGAAGGTAAAAGTTGATTTCCTCCCAAGAACTTGGAAAGCTGCCTGTATGTAATTGTTTATTACTTCCACCTACTGTGATTATATTGCTGGATATTTTGGTTGGTTCAGACGCACTGTAGTGTCGTCCAGTTTCTTGTGGTGTTATAGTGATTTGCTATTTCCGTTTACTGAGGATTTGGGGTTTTGTGTGGTTGCAACATATCCTGTATTCCTATCTCTGTCAAAATAAAGAAAGAAAAAGATGAAACATTATTTTGAACTAAACAAGATTTGGTTGTGCAAGGTAATCCATTTCAAATAATCATCATTTCGAGTTATTGTCTGCCATCCTTCCCATCTGAATCAGGATATACTCTCTCTCTCTCTCTCTCTCTCTCTCTCTCTCTCTCTTTTCTTTTCTTGGCATCTTTGCATGATATTGTTACAATCTAACAGAAGAATTTTTACTGGTGTTTCTCACTTAATTTTGCAGGGAATTTTGTCTTCTGTTTATCTGGATGGAAGAACTTTGCATGGATGGAAAATGATTTCAGTTCCTTTTAACAATCTGAATGAGGTTCAAAAAATAAATATTATCACTCAGGTTACACATTCAGGACTTGTTATGATATCAGCACTCAGGAAGTTGGAAGATAACACTGGTAGATTCTCAGATATATATGGAACGCAAGAATATCATCTATCATGTTCCCTCAAAAAAAAAAAAAAAAAGAAAAAAAGAAAAAAAAATATATTTATTGCATTATTTCTCTTAATTCCAGGTTAATTTTGGTTGTGTAGTTGCATGATTTCTTGCTTCATCACATATAACAATCTTATGTAATTTATTAATGGTATAAACAATGAAATGGATTATAAAAATTAATCAAGTCTTTGCTTTTCTTTGCAGGGAGCATTTCTAAAGAACCAACATTCTATAAAGCCTCTTTTTCCATAAACCAAGTGAAAGATACATTTTTATCATTCAGTGGTTGGGGTAAAGGGATTGCATTTGTAAATGATTTTAACATTGGAAGATATTGGCCAGTAATGATAATGCTCTCTCTCTCCTCTGTCCTCGCTCATGAGTTGCTTTTTCACTGAGCTTTAGTTTCATATTCTTATCTATAGTTTTTTCCTCTGAGGTTCTGTAACTGGCTCTTCTGCAGTCTTTTGGACCACAGTGCACCCTTTACGTCCCTGCTCCAATCCTTCACCATGGAGAAAATGTTCTGGTATGAAATGCCTGAGACTCGCATGTAGAAATGAAAAACTAACAACACTATACCTTCTAAATACCATGACTTACCTAGTAGCTTTATCAAAGCTTGATTTACTTTTTAAAGGGATCTAAATCTTGACTTCCTGTTTCTGTTTGTAATTTGCACAGGTCATACTTGAGTTAGAATCTCATCACCCTGAGCTTGTGATACATTCAGTTGATCAACCAGACTTCACATGTGGTTCAAGTCGATCGAATGTGCATCAGCTTTAGCGACACATAATACATAAGGCCATGCACAATTGTTGGAAAATGAATAAAATATAGATGGACAATTGACCTCCATATATGCAATGTGGGACCTAGCGTGAACCTCTAACGCTGTTCCAGAAGTGTCTTTGGTTGAAGATGGGATGATGGAAGAGAAGGAGTCGACTTTGGAACATTGAATTATTTATCAATGAGAATTACTAGTTGTGTTGCAATGCCATCGTCCAAACAACTTCATATTATATAGCAAATAATACGATACGCCTACTCTGTATTAATTATAAACTTATAGTACAAGTCTTGGGAAGGTTTTTTCGACTCAAATTCCAAGCGATAACCAACAAAGGGGAACTGCAGGAGATATCATGTTTTGCAACTCAAAAGAAGGGGGAAAAAAAGCTTTGTGCTATCAGCACTACAGATTCAAGCAAGAGTTATAATTTCCACAAACAGGCATATTTAACGTTTCAGACCTTGTCCCTAATTTCAAGTAAACAAATCAAATTCTACCCATTTCTTTGAAATAATAACTTGATTTCTCAAAAATACAAAAAATGTCGAGATATTAAATTCTGTATTTCAAGTCGTTCAGAAGTAAGTCTTGTAGGATTGTTGTATGATTCGGATCAACTCTGTTCTTTGTATATAAGAAAAAAAAAATCCTTTTCATATGGTATAGACCAAAAAAAAAAAAAAACAAAGGATAATAATATAATTGCCTAAGTACACCAGAATACGAGTAATCTTAAATGAAAACAAAAGGTTGCAACCGACAACCCTTTTTATTTAATGTACGCATAGTTACTATTGCCATAATTGAGCATTATTGTCACAATGGCTTCAACAAAAACTTCAAAGTTTTAAGTAGTACTAATTCTGATAATTTATATCTAGATTTTAATATGGTTCACAGACATGGATAGAGAGCCATTCAGAAGTACCTACTCTGCCAAGTGGGGTGTTTGATGGCAAAACATTACAATATCACCGCCTTACCACCTGCCCAATTCATCACAGCAGTTCCTATTTTTGACAAATTTATGCCCTAAAACAGCATAACAATCTTGAACGAATAATGCACATCAAATCCATTGTTCTTTTATTTCCAGCAGTTTAAACATTCATTCTTGATTGTACATGGACATTCTTCTCCCAACATGCCCATGGGGAACGATCAACTATGCTACATAGAGTAATCTTACCACTAGAGCCAAAAAATTTTAAAGAAAATTATTTTGAAGTTGAAGCTTCTTTTGAATCTTGTTTTGATGCCGTCATAGCCGCACTTGCTGCTATTGTCATGGCAGTTGCTGCAGCCCCCAGCTTAACACCACCAGCAGCCTTCATTAAGCCGGCTACTTTTGCAAATACAGCAACCCCTCCAACCAGCATAGCTCTCAAAGCAACTGTTGGTTTTACTGCCATTTCTTACAAGACCTGCAAACTCCATTAACGAATCAAATTAAAAAGTTTATCCTCTCCACAGCTAAATATAAAATGCCAGATGTAGCCAATGCTGTCAGTGCAAGTAATACCCAGGCCAATATTAACCACTAGTCAAAAGATATGCCTAAAGCTGATTCTTTCTATTTTGCCACAAACACTAGCATTTTTTTCCAACCTTCCCAACCCATTTCCTGAAAGAAGGAAGGAAGAAGCGCAGCTTGACCAAACAAAACAACGACTGTTCTAATGTCTGATTTTGCAGCTTTAATTCATATTAAGGGAACCCTTTTTTAACTCTGTTAGCTCGTCATACTTTTTGAATGTTATCAGGGCCATTTTTGAAGCATAGCTAGAGTGACGAGCTCTAAAAAGCCTCTACCAAAGAAAATATATGGCAGAGTTCTTTTTCCAGAATTTTTGGACCATAAATGAAGCCAAACAATATATGCAAGGTCCTAATCTTTCTAATAAACATGGAGTTGGAGAAAGGTTTTTCAGGAGAATGGTTTTCCAGCTTGTGCCATGTTATCAACATATCTAATGAGAGCTAATCATTACCAGTAGCTTCCCTAGATCTGAATTTTTCCTCACAGTCTTACTTCCAGTCCCCAATGAATACCTCACATGAAACATGGCAAAAAAAAAAGAAAAAAAAATTCCAAGTCATAAGTCACACAAAATGCCTCTTCATAACTGTTTACCCCCAACATTATCTAAAGGTTCACACTAGAATATTACATTCCGATACCATCTCCTCGGCACAAAATTCTATGATACTTGAGCAGTTTCCCAATATGCAAAACCAAAATATTTTATCTTCAATAGGTGTAATAATGTGTGAGCAGCAATCCTTTCATGAGAAGAAAAGTGCTGAAAAGACTATTTCCTTTTTAATGTAAGAATTCCACCACTGCATTCGCATCTCAAAATTAGTTTGTTACTTCCCTATGAGGAATAATTCTTTCCCCTGTAAGTCGAAAGCTTTACCAAGTCTACAGCCCATTCTTACCCCTGATGATCTAGCAGAATAACTTTGGCAAAGATATGCTACGTCTATTACAACTCAAAGCCCAGTTTAATACATCATGGTTCATTCCCTTACCCTTGAAGGCCTAAAGTTAATTCCCCAACAACAACAGTATCCATCACCATCCTGTTTTCTCTTGACCTGAAGTTGTGTCCCACTGCAATCAACCAAACTTGAGAAAAGAAAACCAGGCTGCCAATGACAAACATGTGCACACATGCACAAAAAAAGAAAAAAAAAAGTTCAACACATTGCTTTTTTATAGTCCTTCCCCTGAAATTATAAAACTTTGCATCCATCCTGAGTCCCTCACCCCTTCTCCTGAAGTTGTTACAATGAAAAAATTCCTATAGCAATCAGTTGAATATAAGAAAACCGGGCTAGTCTATGCTCTTATGCATACAAACACCATGATGTTCTAAAACATGTACATGCTTACTCACACATGCATAAAGCACAACTTCTAAAGAAAAGGAAGAAAATATAAAGGAATGGAGATATGAAGCAAAAGCTTTCCTCACAACAGCAACTGAATCTCTTGTAGATTAATGCAAGAAGTTTCCACAAGATTACGAGGCTCATTTTTATCATATGCCTTCCCATCCATATGGGTTCTAAAACATATAATGGGATGTTCCATTCCCATAATTCTATGTTTATATAAGCTCCATTCATGAAGACCATATCCAACTTGCTGTCTTCAATCTCACCCCCTTGCATAAAAGTATAGGAATTTAAGGCACAATATCAATCCATTCAATTAGATTTTTAAAGGAACTGTTCTTATTACTGCAAATTGAATTCTTCAATAATTAGCAGTTTCCTTCATATTTAACACAACATACACAAGTAATAGTATATAGCTTATGCGTAATAGCAAGACCTGAATTGCAAATGTAGACAGAGAACATAAAACTCAGAAAGTATACTGCAATCATTCTTTGAATTTTTAGTGAAGCAATAATAATGTAACTACCCAAAATATACTCTTTCAAAAATACAATATAAATCGATTACATAAATGTGATCTAAATATTCTCATTACAAATTCCTTGCTCATACTTTGTGTTACCTAAATCTAACCATAAGGCAGGATTCTGATAAACACTCCAAATTGATCTAGATTAAGGAGCTTTGTACAAATAACAGCCAAACCACAAAGTCCCAGATCATATTTCAGCTTCAATATCCAATATCACATAAAAATTTCTCATTTTTAAAAACATCCAAGCACGCATCCATATAGGAATAAGTTTACACAGAAGTTAACAGAGAGAGAAAGAACCTAAATTTCGAAATCGATTATGTCGTTTTGCTGATGATGATACTATTTGCAGAGCGGAAGAGGAAATGAGAGAGGGATAGGGCTTGTCCTCGTCTGCTTTAGCTACAAATAAGGTTTTGTATTTGTTTATGCCAAAGGTTAATAAACAACCCTCTTGTAAGAAGCAAAAATTATACTTTGGGAATATACCCACACCGAGACGGCATGTCGTTTTAATAGAGGAAATTTGGGGGCAAAATAAAACTATAGCGTTATTATCGTCATCCTCCTATTATTAGTTAGCAACAGCAAAGATCCAATCTTTTCGTAATCAGAAGTCACTAGGCTTCCAGTAATCGACAGAGAGAAAAGAGAGAGAGCAATGGATCATCCATATACAGGAGGCAGCTGGACAATGATCCCAAACGTGCCATCCCTCAGCAACTCCCCTGCTCACTCGAACCAGGACCGATTTTACCTCCACCAACAACAACAATCTCAACAACAACAGCAGCAGCAGCAACCGCAATTTAATCAATTCCAACAACAGCAATTTCAACAACAACAGTTTCAGCAGCAACAACAGCGTCTAATTCAGCAGCAGCAACAACAACAGCCACAGAATCAGCACCACCAATCACTCGCATCACACTTCCACCTCTTACACGTACTGACCCTCACTCAAAAACCCTAATTTTATACTCTATTTTAATTGCAAATTGAAGAAGCATAGATATGGTTGCAGATTGTTGAGAACTTAGCTGAAGTTGTCGAGAATGGAACACGGGATCAGCACTCCGATGCTTTGGTTTGGTCTCTCTCTCTCTCTCTTTTTTTTTTTTTTTTTTTTTAAAAAAGAGTTTTGCTTTATTTATGAGAAAATCCTAATTTGGTTTTTTGGCGGCTTGGTTAATTGTTTATAAAGGTTAATGAGTTGAACAATCACTTTGAGAAGTGCCAGCAACTTTTGAATTCAATATCCAGTTCCATTAACTCAAAAGCTATGGTAATTACCCAACTACTATTTTCACCTTATTTCAACTCTTTGTTATAAGATATTGTTTGCTTTGTTACATTTTATTTATGTTCCAGTTTGAACATCTTTAGCACATGGTAAGGGTTGCAATTTGAGTATGTAGTTGAAGATGATATGTTAAGCTTGGGAACAGGTATATATATATATATATGAAAGATTTAGGGTTTCAGCTTTTACTATCATTTAATGGTAGCAATTTGATTAAATTAATGGTCTTGTTCATGATGATGCATTTATAACTAAATTCATTTGGAAATTAAGGTGGTCGAGATAAACTGCTTTTTTTTTCATTTTTTTTATTTTTATTTTGTTTACCCATCTTATGAAGTTTTCTGAATTGTGTTTTGGACAGACGGTTGAGGGACAGAAGCGAAAGTTGGAAGAAAGTGAGCAACTGCTAAATCAACGGAGGTCTGTTGTACTTTTGTTAAGAATCACTTTCTAGTTTTCAATTTGCTTTATACATGAATTAATATTTATCCCAACAACAGGGACCTAATAGGCAAGTACAGAAACTCTATTGAAGAGCTTATCAAGTCTGAGCCATGACTGCTTGTCATTATGTACGGGTAAGTAGTTTTACAATCAAATCTCAACTCGAGCGTAGGCTTAGTACCACCTGAGTGGAAGCAAAGTACTTAATTGAAAGACAGAGTTGCCTGTTTTACTTGAAGAGGAACTCTTAATTGTCTTTTTTGAAAATTGCTGAGCTTTGTGCTTGATTTCTTTGAACATTGAAGATTACACAAAATATTACAGTTAAACTTTTCTCATTAATAGATTCGACCTTATTGCGGTTAAAATGAAGTGTTATTGTAGTTTTATAAACGTGTTTCTCAATCCCAGATCCTTTTCTTCTGTCGTTATTACTTATTAGCTTGTGGAACCACAGAAAACTCATAACACTGGTTGGGGATCTGGCAAGTAGTATTGCCTTAGTTTTTCACTAGTAAATTTGTCATTAAGCTATTCCCTGTTTCAAATTTTTTGTATATCTCTTATTTATAGCACAATAATACAATCTGCGTGGTTTGTCTTTTAGGTGCTGTAGCATGTTGGAACTATTTTGCTGGTCTGTTTATTTCAATTTCCAATAGCGTGTTAAAAAGCATGGGACTGCCTATGAGCTGATAAAGACAATAACAAAGCTTTAACCAACTCGCAAAAGAATCATAGACACTAAAAACACAAATTCCTGGAAATTTTTGAAACCTGTTTCAAGCAACCAAAACTATTGACTTAATATAAGGGTTTTGAACTGTTGATTGACGTAGTGTTTTGCTGTATATTGATCAACAACTGCTTATTTGATGTTTCCCTGTGATGGTTTTCCTGTTATACTTGTGGCTGATCTTAAAACAGTCTAACATTTATTTAGAATAGATGTTGAGATGAGAATTTTCAAGCTGGTTTTAACCATCATTTTGGCTTTGGTAATTTCAGATTTAGTTGAAGCTGAACATTCTATGTAGCTGTGCATGTTGTAGGGAAAAGCCAGAGGTTCTTTAACTCACAGAATCAGAGTCACTTTTGTAGTCTTGGCCCTGAGAAGAAAACTGACATTCTCCTCTTCTTTAAGCCCAATCCTGTATAGTATTTCAATGATTTTTCATTTCATTCAGGAGGGCAAAACTGTTTCTCTTGGTGCTAGAATTGCATATAAAGTTCTCAAATGTTCCATTAGTGAGTAGAAACAACATTTTTAACACTTCTAATCCATTATTAGCAGTTTGTAGCTTTGCTTGAGCTTGTTTCCTTAAAATAGTTAAAAAATAAAAAAAAACTTTCTTGCACCAGCATTACAAGTGCCATTTAGTAGTGAGAAATAAGGAACCATGGTTTCTACTCCAGAATTCATGAATTCTTGTATAATTGTTGTTTTTGTTTGGATTTACTATGAATTCTGGCTGTAATTTCCTGTGTGTGAACTGTTTTTTCTTCATTTATTCATCCTGAAATTTTAAACTTGCTATGAATTCTGGCTGTAATTTCCTGTGTATGAACTGTTTTTTCTTCTTCATTTATTCATACTGAAATTTTAAACTTACAGACTATGAATTCTGGCTGTAATTTCCTGTGTATGAAATGTTTTTTCTTCTGCTTTTATTCATCTTGAAATTTTAAACTTGCTTTTAGGCAAAAGTTGCTTATCTTGAAAAGTAGAAAAACAAATGCAAATTTAAGTAGAACATGAACCACACTACAAAAAAAGGGATGCAAGCTGTGTGTGCGCTTGTGCTACAATCTAATGCCAGATAAAAAGCTAGCTAGCTTGTTCTTGATAATTCATTTACTTAGAATTAATATACATCTCTGCAGATAGTTATTTCCATGTGGTTTAAAAGATTTGGCCACCATAATCACAATTGATAATGAGCTAATCCTTGGTCGAATGACATGTCAAATAAGCTTATATTATTTTTCTTTAGCCATCAACATACCACAATCTTGACTTGTTCCGTTGCCAATATTTTGCCAAGCTTAAGAAGTGATAACTTGATCCCTTAATCACTCCGCAATTGCAAACTCACCAAGCCATGCATTATGCATGCAAGTGTTGTAAAGAATAAAAGGTTTAAGAAATGAAGTTAGAACAAGAGTAAAATCTGTAGTTTTACAATTAATGGAAATGACAATAACTAATTGTTTCAAGACTTTGAAAACGTCTTGAACGAAGTGTATTTTACTAAATATACACAACATTTTAAAAGGCTACCTAATGCCATTCTATTTTTACTTCCAATTTCAATAAACAGAATAAACAACCCTTTTAAATAGCTATTGCAAGATTATATTACTATTAGTTTCGCATATACATCATTGTCCAAAAATATCCTTCACAACTGAATCTGTTACAAAAAAAAAAAAGCCCTGTTTTTCCCCCCCTGTTTCTCTTAAAATCTCTCTGTCTATTATTTCTCTCCATCTCCCATTTTTCTTACCGCGAGAGAAAAGAAAGGATCTGCAACCACCAGAGAAAAAGAAAAAAAAAAGGAAAACTTGCACCATCTCCACCGGCAACGCAACCGATATCTCTCACCATTAACAAAAGCATACAAATAACAACATTAACCAATATGAGCATTCCAAGAATTGGCAACGGCACAACCCAAGCTTGTGCTGCCTGCAAATACCAGCGCAGGAAGTGCGCTCCTGACTGTATTCTCGCGCCTTATTTCCCTCATGATCGCCAAAGACAATTCCTTAATGCCCATAAATTGTTTGGAGTTAGTAACATCACCAAAATCATCAAAAACCTAAACCAACCAGAAAAAGACGAAGCTATGAGAACAATCATTTTCCAATCTGATGTTCGTGCCAATGATCCTGTTGGAGGCTGTTTTCGAATCATTCGTGAACTTCAACGACAAATCGAATATCATAAAGCCGAACTGGATCTTGTTCTTCATCAATTAGCCATTTGTCGAGCACAAGCTCAACAGCAACAACAGAGTCATTTCCAAATTTTAGAGACTGATGATTCAACAAATTTTGGTTGCGACATAGTTAATCTAAATGTTAACGCAGATTCTTTAGATATTTATGATCCAATTATACAATATGATCATTATCCACCACAAAATCAGGAAGACGATCATCATCAGGTTCAAGAATATGTGGTTCTAGAAAATCATACATTACCAGAAAACGATATTGATGATGCGTTGGTCATTCAAGATTCTTGTAATTCGCCATCTTTGCATCTTAAGCAGCCTAATTTTGTTAATGAATGTGATGATATCAAGCCACTTCTTGACATAAATGATGTCAAGTTTGAGCCTGGAGAGTTAGTTGAAAGGCAGTTTGTACCGTCAACACAATTAGTTATTTCATCATAATAATATATAGTCTATGATGGTAGTTCTTGTTAATCTTACATGCAAAAACACAAGAAGTGGATGAAGAAGAAATTTGCTATTTGGCATCATTTGATTATTCAATCTTGTTTATCTTGATTTGTTTTTATGTCAAGGTTTAGATTTTTTGGTTTTCTATTATATGATCTATTGAGCTTAATAAGACAGATTTTTTGTAATCATATACATATTTAAGAGTATGTATTTAATGTTTACTTATAAAATTAATGTTAAAAAAAAAAAGTGAGAGCTAACATTTACAGAATGTATTTTGGCAAAAATTACATGAAATCTTTTTTACATGAGTTTTAATGATGATTTGGAAACACATTATATAAATGATGATTAATTTGCAGGTTAATTGCCTTCACATGTTTACATTATAATTAATTTGCAGAAATTTTTAATTTGTTATAAAGAGTTTTTTTTTCTTTTTATTTCTATAAAAAAAAAAAAGCGTCTGTATTTAATAGCCATTAATTCTGACTAATTTAAATTCGAACTAAATAAAATTTTAAAAAAATAACTTTCTTGAAAATTAAATATTTACTACCATTGTATTTTGATCTTTTATGTTTTTTTAAAATAAAATTACAATAATGTTTCTAAGTTGAACATTAAATTTGTATAATTTATTTATTTTGAGAGTTATTTTAATATAATTTTATGCTACATGGACAATTATTGCACCTTTTTGTTTTTATAAAATAGATGCAATGATAATTTGGATTAAAAATTTATTAAATAAAGCATATTTTGAATGAAATATTAATATTAAAATTAAGATCAATTAATTTATTAAAATTATTAAATTTTAAATTAAGATTTAAAAAAAATTAATATTTATCGTATCAAACATTAACGAACAAACGAGAGGACTATGGCTTCTTCGGATTGGAATGAACTTTTTCCATCAAAAGTGCTTTATAATTTGTGTACTTAATGTTCTGATCATTCTCCCATTTTGCTGGATACAGAAAAAAGGATTACAGTAAGGCGGACGCGGAAATTTAAGTTTGAAAATGATTGGCTTATGGAGAATGGAATAAAAGCGGTAGTAAGACGGGTGTTTGGAATTCAGGAGAGTTCGGTTTTGTGGACAGTCAATACAATGGCGGGGACAACAATTGACTAGTAGATTTCATAGCCGAATTAAAGACTTTAGAAACAAAATCTCTTTGTTGCGTCGGGATTCAAGTATTAGAGCTGTTGTGGACTTGAATGATGCGAAGAGAGAATTAGCCAATGTTCTAGAATTGCAAGAGAAATATTGGAAGCAACCGTTTAAGGTATTTTGGCTACAAGAAGGGGATGGTAATACGAAGTTCTTCCATGCTTCAGCAACAATTTGACAGAAAAAGAAACTCATTCATAAATTGCAAGAGATTGATGGCTCTTGGTGTGAGGATGAAGCTGGAATGCAGAGGATTGTACTTGACTATTTTTGGGGGTTATTATTTGATGCTGGTAGTAGAGAGGCCGATAATGTGTTATGTGCAGTTCCGTGTAAAGTATCAGTTGCTAATAATGAGATGCTTATGGCTCCGTTTACGGATGATGAATTTCGAATAGCTATTAATCAGATGCATCCAGACAAGGCACCAGACCCTGATGGTATGAATCCCGCTTTTTATCAAAAAATTTGGCACATTGTTGGACCAAGTGTGATACGGGAGTGTAAGACATGGTTGTTGGAAAAATCTTTTCCTAAGGTGTTGAATGAAACAACTATTGTTTTAATTCCTAAGTGTACCAATCCAGCGAGTTTGAAAGATTTGCGACCCATTTCTCTCTGTAACGTGCTATATAAGCTTATGTCCAAAGTGGTGGCTAACAGACTTAAGCAACTGTTGCCAGGTATAATCTCTACTTCTCAATCTGCCTTTGTATTTGGAAGGTCTATAACAGACAACATGTTGGTTGCTTTTGAACTTTTGCATTATATGAAAAACATGAGGCGTGGGAGTAAGGGTGAGGTAGCGCTTAAAATTGATATTAGCAATGCATATGATCGGGTAGATTGGGGTTTTCTGAAGACTATTATGTTGAAGCTTGGGTTTCATAATAATTGGGTGGAGCTTGTAATGACTTTTGTTACCACTGTTTCCTTTCGGGTTAATTTTAATGGTAGTTTGTTGGGACCTATTGTGCCATCAAGGGGTTTGATCAAGGTAACCCTATTTCTCCTTATTTATTTATTCTCTGTGTTGAGGGTCTTTTGACATTACTTACCCAAGCAGAGAGGAGAGGATGGATCCATGAGTGTAAAATTTGTAGGGGGGCAGCTGCTGTGTCTCATCTATTATTTGCCAATGATAGTTTTTTCTTTTTTAAAGCTTCTAGGAGGGAGGCTTAGTCTATGAAGGATTTGTTGATTAAGTATGAACGAGCCTCGGGGCAAGCTATAAATTACCAAAAGTCTGGCTTATTTTTTAGTCCGAATATCAATGAAGAAATGAGTGATGTTATTAGGAGTGTTTTGGGGATGACTACTGAGTTAAATCAAGGAAAGTATCTTGGTTTTCCATCTTTGATAGGTAGGAATAAAATGGATGTGTTCTCTTTTTTAAAAAACCGTACATGGAAAAGGTTCAGTGGGTGGTCCTATAAAATGTTCTCTAAGGCTGGTAAAGATGTTTTGTTAAAATCTGTAGCTCAAGCATTACCAGTTTACTGTATGAGTATTTTTCGATTACCTTTGTCTTTGTGCGATGATTTACAAAAAATGATGAATTCCTTCTGGTGGAGTTTTTGTAGTAATGGGAGGAGAGGAATTCATTGGTGTAGTTGAAAGAGGCTATGTGTTAGGAGGGATTGAGGTGGTTTGGGATTTAGGGATTTACATTATTTAATCTTGCAATGTTGGCGAAGCAGGGATGTAATTTAATTCAAAATCAGGATGCTCTAGTTGTATGAATTCTCAAAGCTAGATATTACTCTAATGGAGAGTTTTTAACAACCTCTATAGGCCATAATTCAATTTTTACTTAAAAGAGCATTTTTGCAGCGTAGGCATTATTAAAGTAAGGTTATAAATAGAAGGTTGGGAATAGCTTAAGTATAAGGGTGTGGTCAAATCCATGGTTAAGATTGGAGACTAGTTTTTATTCAGTCTCCACCAAGAGTAAATTTGGGGGAGCTGCGAGTTGTTGATTTAATGGTGCCTGACCAGAAAGAGTGAGATGTGGAGTTACTTCAAGAATAGTTTAATTGTAGTGATGTACAAACTATTTGTGTTATTCCATTGCCCAGGATAGATGTGGAAGATGGGATAGTTTGGCATGGTACTTCTAGGGATGGCAATGGGGCAGGATGGGGCGGGGCGAGGCGGGGGAACCATTCCCATCCTCATCCCCACCCCAGCCTTAGCGGGGAATTCCCATCCCCGTCCCCGTTTCATATACGAAGATAATTTAGTCTCCATCTCCATCCCCGTAGAGATTTATGTTCCCCGCTTAAATGTTGTATTACTAAATTTGTTTATATTTATAAAATTCATAAATAATAGCTAAAAATATAAAAAAAAATTGTTTAGAAAATATTAATAAATTTAAGCACACAAAATATCAACCAAACATAATTAAAATATAAATATTTTAATATATCAAAAATATTCAGTAATATTTTTAATAAAACATTTAAAAATTCAGTATACATTAAAATATGAGTGTTTGGACAAATTTAAACTAATAAATACTTTCAATAAACTCCAACAATCTCATAAAAATTATTTCTTAAATAAATTATTCTATATATATATATATATATATATATGTGTGTGTGTGTGTTATTAATTAATATAATTTTATATAAGGAATAATTAAATAAATATAATAATTAATTAAATATAATGACGGATTTTCATGGGATGGGGAATATACTTTTTATCTCCACCCTGTTCTCATTAATGAAAAAAAAATATTTTTTATTTTTGTCCTATGAAGAGACAAATCGAAAAATTTCCACCATGTTCGGGATAAATCCCCGCGGAGAGCTGGGATTTCTCGAACCCATTGCTATCCTTAAAGGCAGAGTTTCTAATACCAACGATTCAATACATGAAAAAAATTTATGACTAAAATTGGAGTCGAGAATGAAATTCTTTACGGTTGATTTAGTCAGCCTCAATTCTAGGTGCTCGTCGCGATTATCATTGAAGCTCCCAGCCACTACAGTAAGTTTTTAGTGTGCCTAAACGGAAAGTTTATAGAGATAAAAGGCCAATTAAGGTATAATCTTAGTTATATTTAAAACTATGGTAGGATTTAAAGGCAAAGAAAAAAAAATTGTTAGTCTTTCTAATCTACATTGCACTCACCCTTCTCGGTTTTCAGGCGGTGCCGCTTGGCAATGGCTTTCGCTAGCTTTATCGATTTCTTATTCTATTTTTTGTAAGTATGATTTTTTATGTTAAAGGATACAAAATGTGTGGAAATGCCTCGTTTATTAAATACATATAGAAATAGTCTCACCAACTTTAATTAATAGCTAGCTTTTAAGGTTGATTGTCTCCAAATATATATCAATTATCAACATTTTAGATTTTAGTTGCTCTTAAAAGCATAAACTTGTAGTTACAGAGGAATGAATGAAGCAAATGGCTTTGAGTTGAAAACTTGATAAAAAATTGAATATATGGTTTTTTAAGTCTGATTTTTTTTTTTTGGGATTCTTACCTTTTCTTTTCTTTTTTTTCTTGTGGATTAATGGTAAGATTTTGATAATAATTCTTTTGATTCTTTTTCTTTTGGTTGCAGAATTTTATTAATGGCCTTTAAAGATTTTTTTTTATAGTTGATGAGATCATGGCATCTTCAAGCATGGATGGAATCCTTGCATGTGATCAAAATTCCAAGAAATGGGAATAAATCACACAGAAGTCTGAACTTTTACAGTCACAAAAAGGGGATTATGTGTCAGAAAATTATATTAGTAAATTGCCAGAAATGGTGAGTTTGGACTTTGAGGATGGTAATGCGGATGAGTTGCTAAACTGTTGGAGAAAATTATCTCCTGAAGCTACAGACCGATTCTGTGAAAAATTTGGGAATATAGCTTTATGCTTTGGTTCATTTTTGGGATCCAATAGGATTTTGACTGTTAATGATTTGGATACTACAGTGATGCTTGAAGACTCTTGCAAATGCCTTTCAAAGGTGGAGAAAAAATTTACCTAAGCTGTAAGGATACGTCTCCAGCTAAAAAACTCGCTTCACTTATTCAAGTTTCAAGAGATGAGATTGAGGGCAATAGAATAACCAGAGGGAGTAGCAAGGTGTGAGATTGGGCCTATTTGAAGAGCTGTTTTGAAAAGCATTAGGAGAATGGAAGAATTGATCAAAGGATGCAGGTTTTGGATTTAGCAATCTATGCTTTTTTATTAATGCCTGAGGAAGTTGACATATTTATTGATCAAGTAGTTTATCTTTTTCATGATACTGTATTTCGCCATATTCACCCTGTCCCTCCTATTCTAGCTGAAACTTTTCTATCACTAACTCGTCGAGAAAGGGGTGGGAGAAATCTGCAGTGTTGTCACCAACTGTTGTATATTTGGTTGACTAGTCAGGTTCTTCCAGAATAATTATTCAAGAAATCCTGGAATTGTACCCTCTCAGTACTGCAAAATGTGGTGAATGCTAAATGGGAGGAGTACAACAAAGACCAATGGATTGATACCATAATGAAGAATGATAGTAAAACTAATATTTGGAAAGCTAACTTGATGTGAAAAGATGCATTTATATTGAGCGCTGGAGATTGTCAATCCGTGCCTTTGATTGGATTCCGAGGATGCACGAGTTATTATCCTACAATGGTGCTTGACAATTTCATTGCACTCAATTCATCCCAGAACAAAGGACCTATAGGAAGTGTATTTCTACTATGGCGAAGGCACAACACAACTAAAAAAAGATGCGTGAAATAAGAGATGCATGGAGGAAAATTGAGATGGTAGAAGAAGGGCCTTGCCATGGGAATGCGGATAGTCGGATACCACAGTTGGATATCCAGTTTGGCAGAGAACAAGAGGAAAAGGGTATCTTTTTCCAGAAGTCATAGTCATAGTGTGGAAGATTTCTATGAAGATGCTCGGGTTAGACATGAGTTGTATTACAAAGACCTGATAATGAAAAATGAGGCACTTCTGGAAGAAAACATCAAACTCATGGAGGAAAACAAATTATTGATGCAGAGTTGCCATCAACTTGAGGAAGTTTGCCAACAAAGCCAAACAGATTTTGGGGATCAGAGAGGGAAAAAAAGGGTTTAAGCAGACCGTCACAGGAAGAGAATTAGATGAACTAGAAAGGGCACCTGGAGATATTTAGAGACATAGGAATAGGTGGAACGCTAGAGGGAGCTAGCTTTCAGTATCTTTCTTTAAGGTAACCCATGACTAACAAAAAATAACGTGAAATTTGAATGTGAAATGAATTTGTTTATAAATGAATATAATGTCTTACTTTTATCTTTCACAGTTTCGTGAGTGCATAATCATCTGATAGAAGAACCCACCGCTACTTAACATAGTGGAATCACTTCCCCATTTTCATTGTTATCTCCACAAAGTAGTTTGATTCATTTATGCCACTTCAACTATCTAACCCATCACCCATTTCCTTCAAAATAGTATCACAATACAACACAGAACCAAACTCAATGAATTTGTAGTGGCACTTGAAAATTTCAGAACGAGGATATTAGCAAGAAATCCTGATTTTTTTTAATTTCCTATTTTTTTTTTTTTGAACATTGAAAGAGAAAAAATTAATTATGAATTATTTATTACTTAGAAAAATATACAATTACCACTAGACAATGAGTTGGTGTCTTTTCTCCTCACCATCTTATTTAAAATAAAATTTAATCTATATATATTTTTTTTAATTTTCTCTCATTGTTGCTCATTTAATAATCAAATATTTATTTTATTAATTATAACTAATCCTAATAGTCAACCCATCTATGATTTTATTTTATTAAATTATATTTAAAACGTAAAGTATTAAATAAAATATGTTAGTCTTCAAAAACAAAATTAAAAACATATTATTAAATCTGATTAAGCATTTTCTAACAGGGCTTGATTAGGGAGAGTTAATTCTCTCTATATCAAAATTTTAAGCATAACACAAAATTTTGGCCAATAATTCTTTCACATAGATATATTAATTATAAGACTATTATAATTCATTTAAATGATAAGAATTTGGACTCTAAATTTAGATTTAGTTTAAAATTTTTATTTGAATTATTAAAATTGATTGAATTTGAATTTATTTAAATATCTAGATAAATTTATCAATTCAAAAATTTAATATTTCAAATATTTATTTTTTTTACTTAGTATTTCAAATATATTATCTTTATTTTTAATCTAAAATCTCAATTTTTTTTTTAAATTTAAAATTTAAAATCTCTTACATTTTTAAGGATTTAAAATATAAATTTAAAATTCAAATTTATATATTCAACATATTTTTATATAATTACAAATTATGTAACTTCACAATATAAAAAAATAATAATAATAATAAATGAAAATACAGGTGAATTGGCAAATGTTTAACTTGATACTTACAGTATTATAAACACCTAACCAAAGAAAAGGTAAACAAAATAAAAAATTTAACGTACAAAATGAGGCTTGATCACCTTAGTTCAGCCCCAAAAAAAAAAACATCATGTGTAATTTCAATACTCTCTCTCTCTCTCTCTCTCTCTCTCTATATATATATATAATATTTATTTATTATTATTTCTTACAAGAAGCAACCAAAGGTTGATTATGATCACTATCATTCTTTTCTTTTTGGTCCTCCATTTCTATCAATTTTGCAAAAACTCCTACTGATGGTGCTGTGTTATAAGTGCAAGCCTCAGTTTGCATATAATTACCTCTTTGGTCCATGAAATTATCTCGACAATCTGGTTCTCCAACCAATGCTCCAAACTAAAGCATTAGGGTTTGGCTCCTTTTGGTTATACCAATTATCATACCCTTGTGTGTGTTGGGTCCCTCCACATGGGGCCCACTTATTGTTATAAATAAAAAAAAAAAAAAAAATAGAAAAGTCAAGCACCGAATTCGGTGCATTAATTTGCAACTCAACTATCAACCATTTTTGGTTGAAAGTTTTGCTCTTTACATGGCTATAAATAGCCATGCAAAGAATGGCACAATGCAAGGCAAGGAAAGGGCAAAGCAAA
>CANXYC010186718.1:0-10213 GCA_948193065.1 Aleurites moluccanus
CCCCCCCCCCCCCCCCCCCCCCCCCCCCCCCCCCCCCCCCCCCCCCCCCCCCCCCCCCCCCCCCCCCCCCCCCCCCGGCGGCCTTAATGGAATTGAGGAGCACGTACGTTAAAAGTGCGTTCATAACTAGACAATAAATAAATAAAAAGGCACCGTTGGATTCAAGAAAAACATTGTTTAATAGTAATAATAGTTAAAAAGAAAAAAAAAAACAAAATTCCTTCACTCAAGCATATTCATAAGGGTTAATTATTTTTTTTTTATATATAATAATTTATTACACTAAATTTTTTTTAACTTTTCAAAAATAAACTAACTCCCCTTTGACAAATATCATAATATATTATTAGATATTTCTGTCCAATTTTATCATTAGTCAATCATTAATCAATCTTACAAAGGTAATAAAAAAACAGAAATATTCTCACTTTTTATTTTTAATTAATTACATTTTATTTTTGTTTAAAAAAAATTAACATTAAAAAATTTATTTTCATATTTTTGATAAATTTTAAAATAAAAAATAAATAAAAATATTTTTTAAAAAATATTTTTTATTTTTTATTTGTTATTTTTTATTTTAAAAAATAATTTAAGAAGAAATTAAATTATTTTTTCTTAAATAATTTAAATTATTTCTTCTTAAAATTTTTAATACTAATAAAAAATTCATTTTCATATTTTTGATAAATTTAAAAATAAAATTGAAAAATATTTTTTAAAAAATATTTTTATTTTTTATTTGTTATTTTTATTTTCAAATTTTTATTTTTAAAAAAAAAAATTTATTTTCAAATTTGTCAAAAGTATAAAAATATATTTTTTAGTCCTAAATTTTTTTTTAAAGTAAAAATAGAATGTAGTTAATTAAAATTAAAAAGTAAGAACATTTTTATCTTTTTATTACTTTTATAGAGTTGACTAATGGTTGATTAACGGTAAAATTGGATGGAAGGGTCTAGTAGTATATTGTAACATTTGTTAGGGGGAGTTAGTATATTTTTGAAAGGTCAGGGGGGACTTAGTGTATTGAGTCATTTTATAGGGAGAAATAATAATTAACCATATTCAGAAACTTCCCAGAAAGGGCGCAAACTCTTCCCAATGATCAATTTCTTCCCAAAATAGAAAGAAGCTTGTCGGTCTCTTTCTGATTTCTCATATTATTCTTCTATGGTTCTTCTACCACCGCGGATTGGCTAAAAAATTTCAGTCATTCTACCTAAATAATCTTGAGCATCTATGTTGGGTTGCTATTGTAAAAAAAATCATCAAAACATGGATTCGGTAGTCTCCTTTCGCCACTTCATTCAAGGAACTCATTTTCTAACTCGAGCCAAATCCACACCTCATAAATCCCAATCTCAAACCCTAGCAAAAAATGCACTCCTCGAAAGCCGAAATGACAATCTTTCTCTCCCTGTCACTACCTGACTCTACCTGATACGTGACCGGCACTAAGGAAAGAGAAAGTATAAGGCTTTTAGAACCCGTAGTAAGCCTAACTTATCACTAAGTGACAAAATTGCAATAAATATAGAATATAAATGACATGAATAATAATGATGAGTTCTAGAAAATTTTCATATAATGAATATAAAATAATTCTATTGTACGAGGAATATAAGACATAAATACTCAACTTAAAAATTTAATCTTTTAAACTAGACCTGGAACCTGAAAAAATATTTAAATAGGAGTGAGCATTTGACTCAATGAGCTGATATAAATTAATTTAACACGCAATCCTTCTTTTATCTATATGACTTGTCACAACACATATAAACATTCATAAGCATACATAACATCCATGATGAAAAATGTTTGTGGAATCCAACCACATCTATATTTTTTGTTTATCATAAATGGGGAGTTGACCCATTCCCTTGGCTCTCTTAAAATCCAACTATAGGACCAGGTGAGACTAGCTCAAACTAGACATCTCTATACTCTCTTATCCATGTTTAGGGGCCATTGTGAGAATATTCTCTAACCAGACAATCTATGTAATAACATCATCATCATCATCATCATATCATATCATATCATGTTATATCGTTAAGGTTTTATGTGTTAGTGGTGGATTTCATATCATCCTATTTTCCATCGCAATTAATTACATTCATATCATTCATCATCTGCATCATAAAATATGGCATAAACATATATCGTGCTCTTAAATATAATGCAACAGTGATAGTTTATATACTTATATACTTCATTCATTCAATACTTATATGTCATACTTAAACTCCCCTCGAGATCTCGCTCCTTTAATTCTCAAGGCATTGGCTCTCGATCTACTCGGTCACAAAGGTTCTGCCTTGAAAGTGCTTGATTCAGCACTGTCTTCTCCATAGGACAAGTCCCTAGAAGGAAAAGTGCATGGTGATGCTCTAGTAAAGAGAGCTAAATTGAAAATGGCTATGAATCGGAGAAGTCGAGTTGACTCGGGTATCGAAGATTTAAAGGAGGTGGTGAAGTTAATGATTTGATGATTTGATAATTTAAAGGTGGCAAGGATGACATCATGCTTGAGCACAACATCTAGGAGTTGCAGTGTACTTTCACATGGTACACTTTGCTACACCTCTCCCAGCTTTTAATAGCTTAGAGTGTGAGTATTGAGTAGCTTTTATTCCATTGAGTGTGGAGGAGGCGGCGGCAGCAAAGGGCGATGCCGTTTAAGGAAGGGAGCTTATTCTCTTATCGCTTGAGTGATTTGGGTTTTTGTTAAGATTATTTGTTTGTGGTGATTTAGGTTTTCTCATTTCATGTTTCTTTACTTTTTACCATAATTTGGTGATTTGGATTTTGGGATTTTCTTATTTCATGATCTGTTGAGCAGAAAAGAGTATGCATGTGAAGTGTATGATAAAATGCCAATGAGGGAGCGGTGTTGTAGTGGTGGTGAAGAAAAAGGGTTAAACGATGTCGTTTTGGGTGTTGAAAAAATAATTTTTTTTTTAATTTTTTTTTATTTTTCACGTCAGTTTTTAAAATTGCAATCAACATTTTTAATTCTAGGGACAGGTTTTAAATGTGTGTGCTCCTCACTTCCATCAAGCCCAGTTAAAAAAGAACTTATGATGAAAAATAAAAGTTTAAGAGCTTAATTGATAAAAATTAAATTATAGGAGGTCAATAAATAAAAATGTGAAAGTTCAGGATTTGATAATGTTTTTTTCCTTCTTTTTTTTTTTCTATTTTCTAATGGTTTTCAATGGTATAGCAGTCATGATAGGTGTCCGAATATAAATAAGATGTGAAAAATCTCATAAAGTTAAAAATTTTATGGTGTTAATATAGAAATTGACTATCTATTTTAATGGTTAGTTTTTAAGGTTGATTTTTTCAAATTTATATATGATTTCTACATCGTATCAAGTAGGTAATTGATCTCAAACCCGAAGTATGAATGAGCTATTATACCCAAATTGATATATATGCTTGCAAAAGAATGAGTTTGAGCCATTTGAGCCAACACCTACTTATCAAGTCATAATTTGACTTATGAAAAAAAAAAAATAATATCCAATTACCATTTGAGGAGAATGTTAGATAAGATATAAATAAAATGTGGAAGATCTCACATTGACATTAATATAAAAATGAGTACTCCAATTTTAATGATTAGTTTTAAGGTTAATTTTTTTTTTAAAATTTATATCTAATTTAATGGTTTTTGATGGTATTACAGTAGTGATAAGACTGTCAAATTTAAAACTCCATCGAAATTAAATTTACTTTAAAAAATAATTGGTTCTTCATACTCGATCAGGTCCTACATGGAGGTATATATTATGGATTCATTTGATTTACTTATTCACATTAGATGTTAGCTGCTATTAATAGTTATTAATTAATAGTTGTTGATTAATAGCTGACAGTTTGTAACTATTAACTGATAGTTGATTATTTTTAAATATTTTTTGTTATTATTAATATATTTAATCACTATTAAGGTTAAATATTAATATTTATTTTTATTGAAATATTTTTTTAATATAATAATTTAGACTTTTTATTTTAATAAGTATGAAATATTTAAAAAAAAATTAAATTTAAATTTTTATAAATAATAATTATTTAACTACTAAATAATTAATATTCATTAAAAAAAATAACTAAATGAGTTTAATACAGATATAAAATACCAAAATATTTAACAATTAGCATATAATTTTTTTTTGCCAAACACCTTGTTCTTTTGCTTTAGGGCACACCCAAGATGAAACAAGAGCCTATTTATAATTTCGCATGGAATTCAATGGGTCAATTGACCCTCTAAATTTAAAAATTAAATATATAAAATATATTTATTTACACTCTTTATCAATTAAAAAATTAATTTTGTGCATTAAAATTTATCTTTAAACGATACATGTTTTGAAGTGTAATAAATTTTATAAAATCCAATTAATTCAATTAAATTGATGTGAAATTGAAATAGATCATAATTTTTTTAATAAAAAATATTAAATCTAATTATTTACTTACTTTAAATAATACATTAAAGAAACTTTATATTATCTATTTATATACATAATAATTCTAAGATAGAGAGAGAATTTTTCAGAAAAATTTAAAACTAGCATCAGAAAAAGAAATATTGCAAAATAAAATTTTGAAAGAGTGTCCTATAAAATTGAAAGCTCTCATAAATTTTGAATTTAATTACTTAATAATCAAGATTTATAATATTTACATGTAACTCTTATAATTTTATTTTATTTATAATAAAAACCAAAATAGTTTTTTTCCCAGTTCATGTAGGAATATTATAATTATTGTTTATTTTATTTTTCTTAACCATCATAAATTTCTTTTTTAATTTTCGTTCCATTTGTGTACATCAATTTTGATGAATTTATAATTTCAATCTTTACATATGTATTAATGAATTATTGATTATATTTACGGGCAGAGTTTTTTTTTTTTTTTTTAGGTGTGTGATAATCAAAATAACATCTTATCAATAAACACAATTTTGTTGAATTCAATTTACAAATTTTATTTTGAATTTAAATTTTTATTTCACAAGATAATTTAAATTTATTTTGAAAAAATAAAATTGTTGATTGATTTTGAACACTTTTCTTTAATAAAAACATTTTATTATTTGATTTTTATGGTAAAAAAATTTAAATTTATTTGTAAAAATAATACGTAAAATATAGTGTATATATAGCATGAGTGGTTCAGAAATTCAGTTCGATTTTAAAATTAGTGAAAATATAAGGTCAGAAATTCAATTAGAATCAAATCGGTCGAATTAAAATTAAACTGAAAATAATTAAATTAATATTATAATTGAAATTTAATGTATATATTAATCATGAAGGTAACTAAATTGTTGAGATTGAAACATATTTTTCATAATTTTAATGAGTTAATATTAGATTTTAATATTATAAAATTATTAGTTAAAATCTAATTAAAATTTAATTAATTAATAAAAAATATAAAAATATAAAAACCTAACCTTGGATGAATTCAAATTTGAGATTTGAAAAATTTGTATAGAGCAAATAGAAACTTATCCAATATTAATAATATAAATAATTTACTATAATATATTCAATAATAAAAATGTTTCAAAAAGGGAGTAATTAATTTAACATGCTTCATTCATTTCTTGCTCTGTTATTATTATTATTAGTAGTATCTGCAAAAGTTTCTTCCTTTCTTTCTTCACTGTTCTTGAAATTTTGCATTTCTTGTTTTTTATTTTTTCTTTTTTCTTTTTCTTTTATATGTCAAGACAGCACATTTTGACTACTAGTAACTTGTACCCTATGATAAAGACTTTGATATTATTTTATTTTAATCATTTGTTTGGTAATCAAATTATTTGGATGTTTTAATTTGTCTTTAAATTGCATGATGTGAACTCACAATTCTGATTTATTTATTCTTTTTTTAAAAAAAAAAAAAAATAATACAAAATCATCTGATTCTGTCCAATAATGCAAGGTAAATAATTAGATATTATAATCTAAATCCAAATCCAAATTGATTAAAACTTTGTGTTTGATCATGTAGGTTTTTTTTTTTTTTAACTCGAGCTTGTCTTCTTGGTCATTTGAATATTAAATATTAACTTTAACATTAATCTTGATCTATATGTTTTTGAGTAAAATTTCACATCGAAATAATATAATGAGGAGTATAAGACAGGTGATTATAAATAGTGAAAGCCAAACATTATTAATCATATCTTTCTTGACCTTTTGGCTAAGATTAATATGTGAACTATTAATTCACATGACATTAAATTAATTTTTCTAGAGTCCCATCATAGTAAGAGAAGGGTCCATGACAATAAGGGAAGGATCATATTAAAATAAATTAATACGAATATGTTGAGTGTTGCATCCTATAATAAAGTAAATAAAAAATTATGACTTGGATATCCGACCAGCTCACTAGGTTTTTATCAGGTTTTTGAATCTGAATAATTACCTACTGTTTAGACTCATCAACTAATTGATTTTTAATTTTTTTCCGTCGGACCAACTGGTCTGGTATGACTTTAAAAATATTACTTACAGTCACATACATCACATATGTCGAAAACTTTTCATCTCATGTATGTTGTTATCATGTTATGGCGGTACCAAATAAACTTTTCCATTTTTTCATTTTCTCAAGAATAAAAATGCAAACATGTTCTCATTTATCTTATTAAGCAACATTTTTTCTTTTTGGAATTGAACTTCAATTTAATATGTGTTTACTTTTTACTATGTAAACCAAATTTCATTCTCCTAATCCATTAATTATTTAATATCCTCTATTTGAGTTCTGCAAAATTTGGACACAGATCATTAGAGGTTCAAATCCTTAGATTTGATAAAAGTCCTCCGATGATTAAGTTTGTAATTTGTATATTTAGAAGCTTTTTGAGTAAAAAAAATGAGTTTCGTCTTCTCCTCATGCATCTCTAATGAGATATCTTGTTATTTTTTTTTCAAGTGTGGGAAAGTTAAAATTTTGTAGGGAGATTTTTTATTGAGAGAAATTGCCTTATCTCTAATAGTGAAGATTATCTTTGGCTTAAAAATATTAGAACTTAAATTAATAATCAAAAGTTAATTGACATTAATAAGATGATGTTTTGATTGGTTTGATTAATTAAACATGATTAAATGATGGAAAATGTGTTCCAAGGCACATTGGTTGATTATGACTTGCTACTTCTATAATTTGATAGTAGAATGGCAATTATTGTTTGCCAAAAAGTAAAAGGAACACTTGCATTATTTAGATTTTTATATTGGTAAAAGATATTATATTCATAAAGAAGATTGTTATAAAATAGCATCAATAAGTTCCATTAATACAATGACACCTCTTTTTTCTTTCATTTGTACCTTTTAAAAAAAAAAAAAGAAAATGATAATCAAATCATTAAATCAGAACAACAAACATTCAACAAAACAATAGGTATATGATCCTACTCCTGAGCACTTGACATAGAATGAGAAGCTCTAGCTAAAGTATGAGCTGCCCCATTCGCAAAGCGCCTAATTACAAAGAAAGAAATATCTAATAAATCTTGAACCAAACTAACAGAATCTTCAATTACAATACCCACCCTAGATAGGTATTTCATTTTACCATGAAGAGCTTGAAAAACCAGTTGAAAATCCATCTCTACAATTACTTTGCTCCAACCCTTACCCTTAATCCAGCTTAAAGCCTTCCTAACCCCCATTGCTTTTGCCATAAAAGGATCATACTTCCCTCGAATGGAAACTGATATTGCAGCCACAAAGTTACCTCGGTCGTTCCGGATAATCAATCCCAAACCAACCTTTTTCGATGCTCCAAATAAAGTTGCATCCACATTGAGTTTTGAAAAGCCAGCAGGAGGCTTGCATCATTTAACTACAGATGGAGCAGAATTTAAAGGCACATACATTCTGGCTATCTTTAACTATTGAGATACTTGCCATTCCCTCAAGGATTCTTCAGCTCAATCAAAAACCAGAACTATTGATTCACTCCTACCATTCCAAATCAACTCATTTCTAGCCCTCAAGTAGCCCAACATAGCATAAGAGCAAATGCACACCCATAAAGACTATTCAGATTAAAACGCCATTGCAACCAATCAAAGATGTTGGCCCTCTTGGGCTTAATGTTGATTTTAATGATAACGAAACAATATAAATGTGTTATTTGAGCTAAAATTTTGTTTGAGTTGGTTAAGGTATGAGAAATCATAACCATTGCTCAATTATAGGTTAACACAGTCAAAAGGACTTGAATGACATTTAAAGAGAAGTTTGTACAAGTGTTTATATTTTATTGATATTTATTTATATGAGCTATTTTGTTTAAATATTTGAACACTTGTATGCATGGTTTTGTTATCATCAAAAAGGGGGAGATTGTTAGCCCTCTTGGGTTGGATGTTGATTTTAATGATAACAAAACAATATAAATGTGTTTTTTGTGCTAACAATTTGTTTGAGTTGATTGAGGCATGAGAAATCATGACCATTATTCAAACTATAGAATTAACACATTTTAAGGAAGTCTATAGAGTGCACATGCTAAGGGAAAGCAAAATTGAAGAAGTGCACAAGTTAGGTTGCTGAATTTCAGTGTGTCGCGGGCGTGACACAAGGAAGTCGCGGGTACGACGGTAGGAACAAGTTTTGTCACAGGTGCAACAAAGTCAGTCACAGTCTTGAAAAGCTTCTGGTCGCGGGCGTGACACATTCCAGTCGCAGGCGCGAAATTAACTCAGAACTTCTAAAATCATCCAGTAGCTTCAAAGTGAACAGTCTCTCTCCAGTAGCGGGCGCGACACAAAGCAGTCGCGGGTGCGACTAGGTGAAGCCACGGGAGTGACAGCTTCAGTAGCGGGCGCTACTCGGTAAAATTCAAATTTATTCTTCTTCGAGCCAAAAAGGAGAGAAGCTAGTCGCGGGCACGACGCATAAAGTCGCAGGCGCGACTCGAGAAATTCAAAGGCACGAACCGGAAAACTGACAGATTTGTACATAGTCTGGAATGATATCAAATTCTGTACAAATTGGGAGAAGATATTAGGACAATCCATATATGGATGGAAAGATATGTATGTGTAGTTTTAGGAACAAAAATCGGATTGAGCATTGGACATTCGAAAATGAAGATATGAATTTTTGAAGGAATTATGCTCAAGCTGCCAGACTAGGACAGAGTAGATGGGACAACTTGAAAATATTTCTGGGAATTAAAGAAGAATAATTTGAGCATGAAATTTTGCATGATTGAATCTCTAGATTTCTAGTTTCATATGGAAAAAGAATTAAGTGATTCTAAGTTCTATAGAACGAGATATTGAAGAATTAGTGAAGCATGCTCAAACTGTCTTATAAATTGAAGCAATAAAATTTTATGATTTTTTAGGATATCAATATGGATTATTTTGGAGTTGAGTTAAACTATAAAGTTGTATTATACATCTCAAATTTTCCAACGCAAAAAATGGTATATGATTTGGAGTTGTATAACTCAAGTTATGATAAAATTAAGTTGCTATTCTGACAGGGATAAAAGTCGCAGGCGCGACTAAGGCTTAGCGGCCGCGACTGCCGCGATTCTGTAAAAAAAAAATAGCCGTTGGAAATGGTTCTAACAGCTATATTTTGGTTCCTAACGGTCATATTTGATCCAAGACTATAAATACAAGATAGTATGAAGCTCAAACAGGTTGGAGAACTTGAGATTAACAAGAGATGAAGTGTTTGAGAGATTAAATCAAATTAATTCTTGTATTTACTTGAAATGTGCTAAAATTGTTTAAGCACCTTTAGTTGTGCTATTATTTGAGTGTTGGGAAAATTCTTGTAAGGGATTTTTCTTTTTCTACTCTTTTGTATTTCTCTTGGGTTTGAGTGTGAGCCAAATAGGAAAACACTTAGTAAAGGTTTTAGTGTGAGCCTTGAAAACACTTGTAAGGTTTGAGTGTGAGCCAAATAGGAAAACACTTGTAAAGGTTTTAGTGTGAGCCTTGAAAACACTTTTAAGATTTGAGTGTTAGCCAAAACACTTGGGTTTGATCTTGCACCCATAAAAGGATCGGCTAAAGGAACTCTCAAGTGTGATCTTAAGGAGTGGATGTAGGCAAGGTTGCCGAACCACTATAAATTCTTGTGTTCTTTCTTCTTCCCTTTCCTTCCTTCTCTTTGTTAATTTTTATTTAGTGATAATT
>CANXYC010186790.1:0-22388 GCA_948193065.1 Aleurites moluccanus
TATATATATATATATATATATATATATATATATATATATATATATATAATCTAACAACCAATAATCTCAATTCATAACAGAAAAAAGAATAGTTCTAGAGAAATTATCTTATTCCTTTTATAAGAGTGATTCTTGAAGAAATCAAGTGTTTATGAAATATTTAATGATAACTTGAAGTGTTTCCTCCAAAATAAAGCATTAATTATGATATTAATATTTTAGAAAAATAAGTAGAGAATTCTAGAGTTTTATGATGAAGAAATGAAGAAGAAAGAAAGAAAATCGGGCAGAAAATGAAGGGGAACCTTATTTATAGAGTAATGTTATTGTTCACGTTACTGTTCATTGAAAAAATTCACTTTGGCAGTACAAACTAAACCGGCTATATCTTGGGTTATAGATATCCAATCACTTCATTTCTTTTTAAACTAGACACATAAACTACAACATATGAAAAATTCATATCAAAATGTGTACTACACAATTTATGGTAAATTTTAAAGTTGAATCTATCTCTCTACAAGTGCTAACTGGACATGTTTTATTTCCATTATTATATCTTCGAACATACATATCCAATTGGAAAACTGATTTACAGGCATCTATATTATATATAAATGAACAATTTTTATGTTTTACACTTTATCTAATTCAATCTTTAAGGTTCTCAAATTAATTGGACAATCTCAGATTACCTACAGAAGTAGCAACTTGAACTAGTCATGATTAAGGTAAAATATCTTCGCACATAGATAAGAGTTTACAAAATTGACTTAAAAGCATATAAATGAGACATAACTCTACAACTTTTATATTTTATATTTTTTCAAATTCCTACTTTAAGACTATAAAAAACATAGTTGTAACATTCTACTCACTTTCAAATATCAAAATTCTTAAAACCATTTTATGACAATCAATTTATTTCTCTTCCTTGCCAAACCAATTCAAACTAAGACTAAAATCTAAATCAAATATCAAAAGTTACAAAACACTTAAACACTCTAAACAAACAATGGTAACAAAAATCAAAGCAAAATATAATCAAATCAATTATGAATATCACAAATAATTCAAAATTATATAGAAAATAAAAATTAATTAATATACAACTCAAAATATATACAATGCAATATAAATAGAGGGTATTATAATAATTAAATAAAAAATATTTTTAATTAAAATTATTTATTTTGATTTTAATTAAATAATATAAAATATTAATTTAATTTTTATTAAATGAAAAGGAAAAAAGAAAGAAAGAGAAGAAACAAAAATATAGGCAATGAAGAATATGGACATTTCAATTATTTTACTGTATGTTTTTTTTATTTTTAATTTTTTAATTTTTTAACAAAAAGTGAAAAATTTATATGAAATGTTTAAAGTGTAATGAAATTAAAATATAACGAGTAATTATTTAGTTTTTTAAAAAATAAAAATATAAGTATTAATTAGATTAAAATTTAATAATTAAAAAATAATTTATTGAAAGTAAATTCAAAAGGTGATCAGTGAAATAATTAAATTGTTTTATAAAATACTTAAAATTTTAATTTTTGTATGCCAAAATATTCCTACATATAGAGTCTAAATAGAAGAGGCCCAATTCCCATTCACCAAACCTCCTCCGCCGCTTCTTTACACTGATACCGTAGTCAAAAACCCAAAGCCTCTCGTCGAAGCTCTACCAGAAAAACAGACAGAAGGAGAAATGTTAAGGTACGTTCTCAGAGCCGCAGTGAGAAGTCCCCAAACAAACCCTCCATGGAATTCCAAACCCAATTCTACTTCATTCAGTCATGATCACTTCTATTTCTTTTCTTCCAAGTCCAACAAATCCAATCTCTCCAAAGCCAAGAAAAACGACCAAAATTCCAAGAACAAAAAATCCCCGAATGATCCCACTTCCGCCGCACCCGCCAATGATATTGACGCGGCTCTCTCCGAAGACGCCGCCACACGCGCCCGCCTCCTTGCTGAGGATGAGAAGAACCCTTCCCTCGATGTGGGTCCTAATGGCCGCCCTCTCTTCACTTCTGCTTCATCGCTGTCTCAGCTCACTCGCAGAGACTCCTGTACCTATTTCAAATTCAGGTCCCTTCCAAGGCTAAACTTAGTTAGTATTTTTTTTTCTAACTAAACTTAGTATTTTTCTCACTTCTATATCCATATAGAAATCTTAATATTAAGATTGGTTTTTGTTAAGTGAGCGGGAACTGAATGAGGTCTCACCGGAGGGATTACCAATGGGTATGATGAAGGAATTTGAAGAATCAATGAGAAGAGCTGTACTAGTTCGACAGAGCTTTTTGGATCTTCGAGACAATTTTAGACGCATTGTTGATCCTCCTATGCATTCCTCTAATGGTAAAGGCCTTGCTAGATTAATTTCTGCCTTTAACTCTAATTTGATTGTTTGGACTTTGTTATTAATGTGTTCAATTTGGTATTTTGGGAAGCTGCTGCTCAAATCTGGTACAAGCAATCCTTTTTAGGCAGAAAGTTTATTTTTTTCTTTTAATTCATTTATGTAGTTTCATAAACTAGCAAGTTTTGTAGAATTTGGGCATTTATGTGCTACTTTTTGACGCACATTTATTCATCCGGATGTGCATTATTAAGATTTTTTGAAAACTTCAGGTCCAAAAGTTAAAAAGCAAATTGTATTGGATGGTCCTGTTAGCTGTGGGAAGAGTATTACACTTGCAATGCTCGTTCATTGGGCTCGTGATGAGGGTTGGCTAGTGTTTTATGTCCCTAGAGGACGGGAATGGACTCATGGCGGATTTTTCTATAAAAACCCAGAAACTGGTCTCTGGGACACGCCTATTCAGGCTGAAAATATTCTCAAGGCAAGAATGTTAAACCCTATTACTGTTTGGTAAAAATGAAGTAAGTTTAATGCATGATAATATGATGAACTGCACTTCTCATAAGTACTGAGCTGTCAAATCTCATTAGACATAGTTTTCTCGTGTAGAATTTAAGATGGACATGAATTGGCTTCGTCCATTATATCTCCATATTTGTAATTCAATTCTTAAATTAATAATTAAAACAATCTAGCGATAAACATCCTAGGATTCTTAATTCATGACACCTTTATCATGGTGCGCGTTTGAAAAACCCCAGTCCCAAGAAAAAATGAAAGGGGAAAATTGCAATCCTGATTTCACATTTCTAAATTATGTTATATGTTCCTCAAATTGCATTGAATGTTTTTATCATTTACGTCATTCATCTCTGTTTTTCTTCTTTAATCTTTTTTTTTTTCTATCTAATATTGCCCTCAAAATTACAATGTTCATTCTCGCGGTTTGCATTTTTCACTCTGTTGAATTCTGTCCAGGATTTTCTGAAATATAATGATCACCGCTTGAAGCAATTACCATGTCATATATTTGATCCTATTCCACTGGGAGAGGGTGCTGGTGTTGGATGGATGAAGGGAGTCACGTCCATGCCAGTCCCTGAAGGTTCAACGTTATATGACTTGATTCAAATAGGAATCAAGCATACACATGCAGCTGTTGGAGCTGTAGTTCGTTTGAGGAAAGAGTTAGCACTTGTGAAAGATATTCCTGTCCTAATTGCAATTGATCAAGTAAGATGGATTCTCAAATCAAATTCGTATGCTTACATGGTCGAGTTCTTTGCATGATTGTACGGTTCAAATTCTGTTACAAGCATTCTAAGTTGCCAGATATTTTTATTTATGTTGCTGTTACTTTTCTACAGTATAATAACTGGTTTACGTTCAGTGAGTATGAAGAGCCAGTAACTATACGTTCTTGTCAACCAATACATGCTAGGGAACTTGCAACAGTAAGCATAACTGCTCATCTCTATCATTATCTTTAATTGAATTTTGTATGACTTCTCTTGTAAAGCATTTACAATTTTTAAGCACTTGTGCTTTTTCTTTTTAATTATTATTTTATGGTTGAAGAATGTTTTTAAACTAAACATATCCAGAATTTTGTGGCTATGCTGTGTAGAAAACTCACTGTCTTAGGGTTTTGGTTATCTTTTATCATTCCATGGGAATTGGGCTCTCAGGATTAGTTTCCACCACAATTTTGAATTTATTCTTTTTATTTTGTTTCTTAATAATTTATGCATAGCCATAGTGAAACGTACTCAGTGTATGTGCACTATGTGAGAAGCTATTTTTGTTTTGCAGGTAACTGCTTTTAGGTCCATGATGCATAATGACATGATGGTGGGTGCTTTTTCTCATTCAACAGCAGTTGGAAAGCTCCGTAGAGACTTGCCAAATGTTCCTGTAGATGCTCGTGTCAATTTACCCCGCTATGATTTAGATGAAGCAGCTGCAGTTTGTCACTACTACCTTAGGTATCCAAAGGAATTTTTTTTGTTTACCATGTTGACAATGTTGATGGAGCACTTCCAACTTTGATTTTTTTTTTTTAATGCAATAATTTATACCTTTTTTACCAAATAATTTATGCTTATTGGATAATTAGTTATTGATGCTCATTTGAAATTTTGACATCTTATGCTAAGTTTGTGTTTCATTCAAAGAAATAAAAACATTTAGTCATTGAGCCTTTGCCATGTCAATAAAGTACATTAAATAGTTTCTTTGGTAACGTTGACTGATTTCATTTTCAGGTTTGTTTGTAACCAAAATGTAAAGGTGTTAGACGATATGCTATCAAATGATTTTATGATGAAGAATATATATGTATATATTTTTTTTGTGTGGAAAAGTAAGAATATCATAAATAAAGGAATCATCAATTGGACCATGAATTCAGTTTTGAATTTTGGTATGGACATTTGATCTTTCTGTGCTATGCTATCCAATTCTTGGAGAAGCATTGAATTGATTTCTGAAAATATTGTTATTTATGATATGCATCAGATTGTATTAATGGATTAATTCCATCTAGATTTATTATGATAAAGTTCTTATTGTGTCAATATTTTGCCAAAATGAGAAGCTCTCTTGTGACAGTGTCTGAACTGTTAATATTAGATGTTTTATTCTGACTGCAGCCATTTGTCTAACTTGGTTTTGTAAGTTGTTACCTGTAGGCAAAGACTAGTACATCGTGAAGCATTTTCAGAGGAAAACTGGAAGAAGGTATATTACTTGTCCAACGGAAATGGAGCAGAAATGAGGTGGTTAGTTCCTTTGATGCGGTGACATTTTTCATTTTTCTAGCTATTGTCAAAGATATTGGCACGTTTTCTTATTGGTAAAGTTAATTTGAGATCAGCAAAATGCCATTCCTGTCCTTTTGATTCCTATTGTGTTGAATCCGAAGAAGTTAGCAAATGGAATTCTGAAATTTTTTGTTACTTTATTGACTTGCTCAATCCAGATAATTCTTAGTCTGAATATATGCTCTCTGTAGCTCAGCTATCGTTTTGTATTTTAATCACAAAAGATTGATTCCTTGTAATAATAGCGGTCTGTTTTATAGGCTTAAATTGGATATGGCCTCTCATGAAATTGCTGTGTTTATAGTCTGTGTATTGGCATGTCAGTTTTCATTATCTTCGAACAACTTGAAAAATATACCATTACACCCAATTGGAATTCATTGAACCTTTTTATATTCTCCAGTTACATTGAAATAAGTTAGAATTAAACTGAAAATAAGGTATAATTAAAATTAAATAAAATACTATTCAAGGACTACTAAAAGTTATCTTTGAATTTATATTGACCCATTTCAAGTTGTCAACTTCTTGAGTTGTACTTGAATTTTATTTTTTTACTCTTCAAGTTATTACCGTCAAGTAATGATAAATTTATTCTAAGAAACACAAGTTTATTTTCAGAAAAAAAAATAACTTGTAATAGTGATCCTACAGATAAAATTTCTATCTTTATAGCTCCACCACTGCAAGCAATGCAGTCAAGCCTAGCATTTCACTATCCCACCTCCAAAGGACACGAAATGAGGAAGGCATATGGAAGATAGAGTGCAAATATTCTGGTGAATAATTTAAGATTTAAATCCTAAGCCCAGAACCAGAAGCATAAATATGTCCATAGAACACCTTCAAACAAATTCAGAATTGAATCGGTGAATATTAGTTCTGAGAACTTAGGATAATGTATATCAAGTAAGAAAAGTTCAAAGAGACATCAACTCACATGAAGATACAGATATATGCAAAGTTATAAGGCATGATCAATTTTATATATTTTTCTTTTCCAACGTAAAAATCTCTGGAATAAATGGATAACTGTAAATTGTCTGTAGTTCAGGTATTTTTATCCATACAAGAATATCACAACCAAAGCCAAAACCAGTGCATGATCTACAGATCCAGGAAATATCGTTAGTCGATATCTATTCCTTCGAACAAAAATCTGGTGAAGCTTGTACATGAGACTAGTCTGCAATAGAATGTAAACCTTTATTTGAAATCAAAAACATTGTTTAGACTGTTGAGTTGCACTCTTAACATCATTAAGCAAGGAGAGGTATAACAAAAGATACAGATGCATTGTCGGTGCAACATTTCAAACAAGATTAAATAAAAATAACAACGCTGTAATTCCAGCTCTGAAGATTGAACTGGGTGCTTATCTACTTGGACAAAAACTTTAAACACATCGTATGAACCACACCCAAAGAAAAAAAATGGTAGGACAATTAAAACCAAAAATTTTATTCAAAAGAAAAGACTAATTGCTAGTTAAATTGGTTTCAAGTTGGATTTTTTGCATCAGATTCAGATTGTTATTACAAAAGATGATTAGATATCAAATCTAAAGAAGAAAAAATATATATAATTTAGTTGTTATACATTTTGTTAAAAATTGCAAAATTTTAACTAATTATTAGTTTTATAAGCACTTGCTGCTATTTGACAAGATAATATTTGTTACTAGTTACCCTTAGCTTGAGAATTGAAGCTGGACATTAATGTTGCTGCTTGTTTTTATTTGAAAAAAAAAATGGATATGTTAAAAGAATCAGAAAAATTAGGTAACTGAACAGTGAAAATTGGGTAGTCAAGCTGATGGTTTCAGATTGGTAGATATTCTCAAATTCTGAATTCTATAGGTTCAGATTAGATTAAAAAGTTCCTAAAAGATAGGTATCCAATTGGTGCCTACCCATATATCCCCCATTTAAAAAAAAAAAAAAAAAACGGTGAATAAACGACGAAATGTATAAATGTGAGTCATTTTTTTTTCCAGCAACATCATGCTTGCACTAGAAAGCCTACCACAAAGCAGTTTCTACCATCAAGATGTCATATAGAGCAATTGTTACCATTGTTATTATAGTATACCCTACGAGTCATCTATCTTTGTACATATTTTTGTAACCAAATCCCTATTGGCTATATATTAAAATATATATATGTTTGTATTCTTCATTATGATGGTTTTCATTTATATTGAGAATACTGTCCATAAGTATTTATTAGATGAACGATTCTCGATTGAGAAGAATGAGGTGATTGTCCAATCTAGTACAAGTATTTTAAATTATTCATGGCCGTTGGACTTTTATCTCGGGCCGTATTAAGTTTGGAAAAGCCATCACCTTTGTTTATCTTCTTAGTTAGTACGGATTACTAAAGGTATGGAAGAGGTGAGTCATAATCCGCTTGACATGATGTCAGGATAAACATGTGGATATTCATAAGATGAGTGATTGAACTGTGATACTAAATGGTGATGACATGAAATTTTATTGTCAGTCAATCATCAGTTATCTAGATGTTGATAGTGCATATAATCCTTTGACTTCAGATGATATATATTTCATATATGAGTGGTTAAGGTTTGTTATTGCTTATATGATGAGGCTAACTATGCACCGACATATGGCATGTGGTGGACTTAACTAATTATATGTTGAGGCATATGATCAATCACGAAAGGATTCGTTCCTCAAAATAAACAGAGTCAAAATCCTATGCCATCATATTCTTTTTGATATGAAATCATTGGTCAAAGTGTTGACATCAAAAATTGAGTTGGGATGTGATTATAGCTATATCTTAGTATTAGGATTTGACCAATCCATGACTCTAGCCAAGATCGGAATCTTAGAACAAAATGATTGGAGTGCACAGTAGTCATAATCAGTAGATTCATAGAATGTGGACCAATGCCTGAACATTCATATTCGGTTAGGTGATCATGCCATCTATTGCTAGGGGTTAAGCATGATTTATGGGAACCAATCAGGAAGAGAAATTTTATGAATTGGATGAGAAAGCTTTCATGTGATATTTAAAGGTAATATCTTTTCCCATTGTTAATCGAACATGAATCTAAAAAGTCACACAATATAAGTGCATTACTATTGACTTAATTATCTTAGTAATAGAGATAATTGGATAAAACAAATTATTAAGTTAATGCGGTTGCTAGCATAACCGTTTGCTCAGTTTCTGGTAATTGAGATTTATCGATTTAACCTAGTTTGTACATTTTGTAAACGATAAGGATTAAATTGACGGATTAGTTATTTGGTGCTTATGGACCGAATGACTATTGAAACCTTTTCATTTAATATGGGCTCAACCCATATTGAATAAATGGAAGAAAAATGGGTTTTAGGGTTTTATGGTTAATGGACTTTCTTTTTGGTGGGCTAAAACTCTATAAAGGGTAAAAAGGTCATTTGGTGGAGATGTAAAGATTTTCCACTAAATGAAAATTAATTAACCATAAGCTAACTCTAATTTCTTATCTTTGATTAATTGAATTTTGATTAGCTTAATTAAACTTTCAAGATAGGTTTCAAAAAGTCAAGAGGACAAAGACTTACAAGCCATTCAAAACCATTTCCATCTCACCCATCTTCTCCCACTTTGTCTCCTCATTAAAGTACTTAATGAATGAGTTGAAAAATCAATAAAATAGGTGAGTGAGAGAGGATGGACGTCCAACACTCCATGGATAAACATTTGAAAGAGAAAAAATCAATTTTGTCTTTCTTTCTTATGCATTAGAAGTTTTACAAGACACTTTCTTGATTTCTTCTTGTGTTTCTATCCTTTGCAAACAAGGTAAGCATTTGCTTGATAAGGATAGAGAAGAAGCACCATGTGTATAATTAGAAAACTTTTCTTTTTCTTCTTCTTCTTCTTCTTCCTTGAAGGTTTTCTTTAGTTTGTTTGGCTTTGCAAAGAGAACAACTATAAATAAGAATCTTTGGTTGAAGAAAGATAAGCACTTGTCGACTAACCAGAGGCACAATATTTGGTGTGCTTGGAATTCTTGGTTTCGGCCTTCAAGAGATAATTTCTTAAGTTATGTGTTGTTAAGTCTATGTATGATGTATTTTGGTCATAAAATAGTATATCCTTGTAGAGTGTTCTTATTAGTTAAAATTTTAAATAGCTTTCATTGTGATTTTTACACTTTAATCACACTCGGTATGAAAATACTTTGCCTACAACCATAACTATGAAAACTTCTTGTTGCCCTTAAAGTCGGTCTAAAGGAAGCAGCAGTCAGCCACAAACAAAAAGCAATAAAACAATGGATGCAGTCATGTAAAATAGAAAAAAAAAAAAAAAAAAAAAAAAAAAAAAAAAAAAAAAAAGAGATACAATTAAAAAAAAATTTAAAAATTTTTGTTCCCATAAAATTCGGTCAAACGCACGCTTCATTAACCAAAAACAAAAAACAAATAAAACAAGGTTTAAAGTATTTTAAAAAAAAAAAAAAAAAAAAAAAAAAAAAAAAAAAAAAAAATAAAAGAGAGATCCATTGAAACAGAATGAGAGAACAATGTCAATTCATCATTTGTTCAACAATGACTAAAATCTTCCATGATAAGGGCACGGACAGAACTACGTTGGTGATAGGTTTGCACATCAATGGGATGCAAGAAGGGCCGCAAAAGAAAAGAAAACTACTTGAGTAGATGATCTGAATATAAAGCAGAATAATGAAAAGGATAACAGGTCAGCTCAAAATGTATGAATATTGCACATTTGAGTTATATAAATGTAAAGTCCAGTGTAAGCAACTGTTGTGTTCTTCCAGTCATTATATACCAGCAAGCAACCTCAATAACACACTGTCGAGACTCAAGAAGGAATGGAGCCAGTGATAAAATAATATTCAGTTCATTTGCCTCCTAGAATAGAAATGAAATAGCACCGCAATGAAAGCACAACTAATCCACACTCAAAATTGGAACAAAAGTTAAGAATAACTACTATATTTCATATTTCATACCATTCCATAAACCAAACAGAAGTCTATTAAGCACGTTCAGAAGGATGCCTCAAGACTTAAAGTTGAGTGACAACCATAGCACTTATTGGTAATACCTGGGCTAGAATGGAGCCGCCTCCATAGATGATGCAGGATCTTTGGAAGGAGGAACCTTTTATCTTGAAGTTAGAGGTTGATTCTGCTGAATTTTCTCCGACAAGAAAGGCCTCTAACTCAGTTTTACAGAACTTGTTCAGTGTTCTTTCCACTCTGAATATCATTTCCTTCTCCCTCTCATCATCCCCCTTATAACCATGCCAAGATCCATTCTGAAATCAAGAAATAAATCCCATTATTTTTGTCTAAAATCCTATTCAAATAAAAACCTAAAAGCAGGGATTCTGCAATCAAGAAACAAATCCCATTACTTTTCTCTAAAATCCTCTTAAAATGAAAATCTAAAAGCAAGTATTCTGAAATCAAGAAATAAATCCCATTACTTTTGTAAAAAATCCTATTAAAATGAAAATCTAAAAGCAGGGATTCTGAAATCAAGAAATAAATCCCATTACTTCTGTAAAAAATCCTATTAAAATGAAAATTTAAAAGCAGGGATTCTGAAATCAAAAAACAAATCCCATTACTTTTCTCTAAACTCCCATTACAATGAAAATCTAAAAAGTATGAAATTATAAATAAAATCCAATTAAATTAGTAACACATTGATGCTTGAGAACTAAATAGTAACACATTGATTAGCTGAATTATTCATTGGAATAAAGATCAAGAAAGGACTAAAGAGAAAGAAATTAACTTACACGTTGAGAATACATGGAGAAGAGGGGAGTACCCGACTGATCAAAGACTACCCACTTACGAGATAATGATTTTTTGGAAGAGATACGATTGACCCTGAAACTTAAATTCCCTGAAGAATCAGAAAAGCCAAGTTCACGGCGAGAGAGGCCTGGATGTTTCTTTGATACAAAGAGGTCGATCGGGATTGGAACAGTAGCTGGATAAACAGGAGCCAATTTTTCCATAACAAGTAAATAAAATATATATGATGATCAATCGAGGCTCTCTACCAATCGGGTAGCAAACAAATTCATATGGAAATGGAAAGAAAGAAACTGTAGAAATAAATTTTTTTTAGAGCGGCAATATTTGCAAAATTGAAGAGTCAGAAAGAGGAGAGGGTGTCTCCAAATCAACAAGTCCGCAAACTTTGCGAGTTGGGAATAGATGAAGGTGGAAGCCACAAGTTAGGAGCTCCCGCAGATATGTCATATTATTATTAATTAATTGATGCTAAAAATAAAAATTAAAAACAACTGTACTATTTTACAGTTAAAAGTCAAATTAAAATTTAACCTCACATTCACATGTATATCTTTTTACTTTTCATACAATGGAGATTGCTCCCTTCAGCGGGGAAAACTAGATTATAAAAATTGAAGACTAAAAATAAATATGTATAAAAAATATTTAAATTTGTAAGATTTATGTAAAATATTTTAAAAATTTTAATATTATTATTATATTTTAAATATATTAATAATAAATAAAATCTTAAACTTTTAGATAATTTATATATATTTTAAAAAAAAAATTATGAAATAAATAAATAATAACCAAGATTTAAAAATTTAAAAAGACTAAATAACATATATTTCAAACATTTTAAAAAAGTCAAACATATTCATAAATATCATAAAATCTCCAATTTAATAGTTATTTCACAACTACTCATGAATATTCTAATTTTGATCTCATGAATAATAATAATAGTACATGATCATTAAATTAAATATTTTGTAACATTATTAGCATTTTTTGAAAAAATTTATCCCAGTGAAATTTAAAATTTATAATCCATTTTATAAATTTTTGTATTTATTACGAATTAAATATTTTTTAAAAAATTTGTGTTTTACATTTCAATTTTACAATTCGATTCCATGAAATTAAATATACCTAAATTAAATTTCATTAAATTATGTAAAATTTTTAAATGAATTGTACAAAATTAACAAAATAATATTATGTACAAAAATACTTTTTTTCTCTCTCTTGTCTTCCTCTTCCTCTTCTCTCCTTTCTCTTTCTCCCTTATCTCTTCTTTCTCTTCCTTTTTCTCATCTCTTTCTTCCTTTGCTACTACACACACACTCTCCTCTTGTTACTCTATCCATAACATGTTTTTCTCTTTTTTTTTTTACTTATTTTTCTTTCAATTAATTTTCATTATATTTATAAATTAAATATTAATTATATTGAGGATATTCTAGGAAATAAAAAAAACTCAATTATGGATTTATTCTAAATATAAAAATTTAGAATTTAATTGAATTTCATGTCTTAAATTATTTTTTTTCAATTATGAAAATTAATTTTTTATTTCTAAATAAATTTTATTTAAAATTCATTTATAAATGAATTCCAAATTTCTAATTTATTTGTTCCAAACGGGCAGTTAAGAATTTTTTATTTTTAAAATTTTATTTTCATTTTTCTTTTAAAAATACTTTAATTTTTATAATTAATTAAAATTAAATTTTAATTCAAAAGTGACTCGTACATTGCTTGGTGGAATTTCAGGCCTGAGAAAAATATATATTTTTTTTAATTTATATTGTATGTCAAATGGCTAAATATTAATAATATTAGTAAACTTGGTATTTAAGTGTTTAACATAACAAATCATATGATATCTAAGTATCAGAAAAAAAAAATTATAGGTCTTTTTTCATGAAAAATATCAAATTACAGGATAATTTTTATTCTTTTTCAATAATTTTTTTTTATTGGCTTACCTGTAATCGTAGGTTATTAACTTCAATCAAAGAGTCTTCCTGTTGCAAGCTGTAATCGTTACAAATTTGTAAGTTGATACATTTAATTGATAACTTTTAAAGTTTATGATATATTTAAAAAAAAAATTGTTGAAGTTCATTATTTTTTTAATTAATTAAACCAAAATTTGAGGCCACTTTATAATTGTACCTTAGTTTTTAATTTTTAGATAATTATATATCATAATATAAAAATTAGTTCAATCGTTGGTATTTTTATAAGATACAATTTTTTATAGCTTAATTTAAAAAAAAAAAAAAAAAAGTTCAAACTACAAGGCCTTGATAAAATTGAAGAAGACGAAAAAAAAGAGGAAGGAGAAATATATTTCAATAATCATCATTGTTGATAGAAATAAAGAGAGAAAAAGTATTCCAATTAACAATTACGTCAGTTAAAACCTTAAAGAAATGAATGAAGCAGAGCGAGAACTATCAATAGAAGAGGCAGACCTGGTAGAGAGGAGCACTAAGAAAGTTAAAACTAATGAATTAATTCAGGTTCGGTGGAATTGGAAGCAGGAGTTTCTTTTGAAGAAGAGGTCATACACAAGAATTTGTATAGGGACAAGTTAATGGGAACATGTGAGGGATTTGAGGATTGCGACTTGAACATAGGAAGTGATGATGAGGGCAAATTTTCAATAGGAAGAATCAAAGAGTAATGAAGAAGATGAGGAAATTGATTGCTTAAATATTAGGGCTTCTAAGAGGAGAGGGAGAGACTAAGAAGGCCTTGGTAGAAGGCTCTAATCATCAAACTAATGGGGAAAAAGGGTGGGATTCAAATTGTTGTAAAGGAGAATTTATCAATTGTGGGGCATTCAGTCATCCATAGTCATAACCGACTTAGGTAATGTTTTTATGTAGTTAAATTTAGCAGTGAAGATGAGTATGATAATGCCCTGTTTAGTGGCCCTTGGTTAATTGTGTATCACTACCTTGCAGTTAGACAATGGAGCCCAACTTTCGATCATGAATCAACAACTATTGATAAAATAGTTGTGTCGATAAGATTGCCTAACTTTCCAATCGAGTATTATGATAAACTTTTCCTTATGAGACTAGGTAATAGGATTGGTAAAAGCATTAGAGTACATGAGACATCAATACATGCAACAAGGGGAAAATTTGCAAGAACATGTATATAAATTGATTTGTCAAAACCGCTAATCTCTAAACATAGACTAAGATGAAAAGTTAGGAGAATATAATATGAAGCCATCCACTTGGTGTGTTTTGAATGTGGGTTATATGGACACTGGCTGGAGGACTGTCCTAGTTCTAAATTAGTGGAGTTGGGAGGGGAAAGGGAGGAGAAGTTTGTGAATAAGGAATGGAAGAATACAATATTAAACTTAGAGGTAAGGCCAAAAGTTGTAGAAAATATTAGCCCCTAGATATTGGCCCAAAGGAAAACTAAAAGACCTTATTTTAAAAACAATGAGCAAATAAGTATTAGAGGGGAGGGAAAGGCTCTCGGTTTGACATTTTTGTCAATAAAGAAAATGAAGAGTTGGCAAGTGAGGTAGGGGATGTGATAGGTGATCAACCTGTGGTAGCCAAGGAGATGAAGATAGGGTTGTTGATAGAAACAAAAAGAAAAAGTTGTCCTGAGAAGAGAGGAGGGTTGAGTGCAGTAAAGTGAAGATGGGACTTGGGCTAGGGTCGGGTATAGGAGAGCTATCTGTGTAAGAGACACAAATAAGGGACTGATTGTTGTCCATAACATGAGCACTTTTTACCTAATGAGCATTTTCATGCTCATTGTTGTGCACCAATCTCATGTAATCCGTCTAATGCCCACATGCAGATTCCAATTTCTTAACTTAGCAAAGATAAACACTAGACACAAAATGGGAGGAGCATCTTTGTGGAGGCAGATAAAACTGAGACTAATTATAGAGGTGTAAAAGATAAGCCACCAGATGTAGTTGATGCTTAGGATCTGAAATGTGCTAGTGGAAATAAAGATGTTTCTATGCTTGATACCTTGTCCTTGGTGGCAGAAACAAATTAAAAGAAAACATATTGATTTGCTTGCAGATGGGGCGTTTAGCTCATATAGTCAAGTGTAGTAGGGGCCTTCCTTAAGGTATTTTCTCTTGCCCTTTAATTGTATTTTTTATGGTTAGCTCTATTTTTGCCTAAAATATCTAAGGAGTTGTAAGTGGTAGATTTAAGGCTATGTTTAAGGCTTTGATATTGGTTCACCAACTTGATATTAGTATTCTTATGGAAACTAGAGTGAGTGGAGATAAAGATAACAGAATTGCAAAAAGCTTAGGATTTTCAAGAGTCCATATTAAGAGTATCTATGGTATTGCTGGTGGGATTGGGTCATATGGAAAGAAGAAATTGTGAGATTATCAGTTATTGAAACTAATAATTAGTTTGTTCACATGGAAGTTGTTCAGGGGATTAACAATTGATCGATACATTTTTGTTATAATTTTTCCTATATATTTTAACAATATTATTAGTATTTTTATTTATTTATTATTATTTAAATTATTACTAATGAGTTGGCCCTAGTTTTATATATTCTTAACCCTATTTTCAGGTAATTTTGATAAGAAATTGTACGAGAAATGAGCTAGGATTAAAGCCCACACCAAAAAGTCCCTGAATTTGGGACACTTATCAAGCCCGTGAAGGAGATTGGGCTACACGCCCATGCATGAGTTGCAAGCCTGTGTGGGCTTGCCTTTGCAAGGCCTTGCACGACCTTATATAGGTAACACGCCCCTGTCAATCCAAGCAAGCCTGTGTGGGCTTGGTTGCTTTGGTCCTTGCATGTCCTTATGGGCTAATTTGTCTCTCCAGCCTTTCACGCCCATTCAAACTCGCAGCCCATGGCCATGACATGCCCTTGCATATTCAACAAGCCCATGCACTGAAATGGCCAAGTATCCAAACCCGTGCACATTTCCTTTCACACCCGTGAAGCCTGGTACATTTGAGCAGAATAATTTTAAGTTAATGAATGAGCTGAATAATTAATTTTAAAATTTAAACATATTTGAATTTGTGATAAATATGGGAGGATAATGTGGGTTTAAATTGACTAACAAATCAAAGGAACAAAGGAGCAAATTGGAGAATTCGATTTTCTTACCAATTAAAGAACATAAACACAAAACTAAAAGACCAACATTTTCTATTATTCACCATCTCCGTTTTCTATTAGGCAATAGTTTAGTTCTTTATTTTTCTATTATTCACCATTTCCGTTTTCTAGGCGATCATATCTAATAGTATCTGCATTCTCCCTTGTGTAAAATTGCAATGATCAATTGCAATTATTTTCATAATTTAGTTTATGTATTTGGATTAATTTCGGATTGATGTGTCGTGATTGTGAGTCTCAATTTGGAATCAAACAACTTTGGAATAATAATTATTTTCCTTTAAACTCTTAATTTATTTAATTGTATTTATTTGATCAGGATGAATATTATTAAATTGATAATGTGTTTATGGATTTTGATTCAAGTATAGACTAAATTACCATTTGTCAAGGGGATTTAATGGAACTAATTAGGTGATGCATGTTAGGGTTTTATATCTTGATAACTTAAATTTATTCAATTTATTAGTTTGAACTTAATTAAAATTATGATTGATGACCATTCATATACTGATGTTTATCCAAGAAGACTTAGGGTATGGATTTAAATCAAGAAAGAAACTAATAAAAATTCTTTAAAGATAATAAATTGAGGATGTAATCTTAATTCAAATTAAAGGTTTCTTTAATTTGATAATATAGATTAAATTCTTGGTAGTTAGATATAAACCCATTGCATGCTAAACCTAATTAGGAAAATTAATGACTCTAGATTCCATTCATACATATCATCTAAAATCCTAAATTGCTATTTGTTACTTGTGCTATTTTTGTTCTTTTATTTTCTTTTATTTTCTTTTTTCTAAATTATCATCATTGTGCACTTTACTCACATTGCTCATTTTTGCTCACTTAATCGCTCACTCTCTATCACACCCCAACACCACCGGTGCAACGGTCTTAGGGCAAAGGTAGGCATAAGGCCACCATAAACCCGTAGAACCCTTAACTAAACTTGTCTCATACATAATAACATACACTTATTCCATACAAAATATCATATTTCATAAATTATCATTTTATATCATGACATCTCCACTTAATCCCTACTGATCAAAAGATAGTTCTAACATCAATATGGAACAAATGAGAGTCTACAAATGCCATCCATGGCAACAAAATCAAAACCATTCCATATCTATCTACGGAGCTCTAAAATAATACTTCTCAATAGACATATATATATATACATTACAAAAAAATATCAAAATAATTACATCCAAGCTTCTTGTGAAGAAGAAATCAAGAAGCTCTATCCTCTGGATTAGCTCTCTCTCAAGCTACACTAGCACCTGAAACCACAGAAGAGAGATGAGCCTTCAACTCAATAAGATATGAACTACATAATGCTTTAGGTAAATCAAGAATCTGGGTATCAAATCATGAACATATACACATACATATACTTGGCATGAAAGAATATTAAGCTTGTACTTGAAGAAGAATATGAGTGCTTACAAACAATAGCACAATCAAATCATATCATAAATTGAATCATGGTTCTCATTTAGAACATAAGAATTCCTGTAAAGGATGGCATTATCAAATCACATATAAGATAGAACTAATATCATATCATAATGTATCAGTAGCCTTGCTACCTTAACGTGCATATATGCTTGCGCGGGCATATGCCTAGAGCTCATGACCCCCTCTAGGTAGAACACTGATAAAAATCCTATCAGCTGGGCTCTCATTGTGCATATGGACTAATGAATTTACTCTTATTGGGAAAAGCGTTCTATACTTATGTATATCAAAGGTCATTATAATAAGGTATTCTCAAAAATTCAGATTTGGTCAAGAAACCATTTATCATGCATATCAAGGCTTGTTCATGATCTTGGTCCAAGAAAGATAACCAAGTCATTCTTATATATTAAGTGATTCATTAAGGACATAAGGAACATATATGAATATTTAACAATTTATCTCATAAGGAGAAATATACATTTATATAATTCATAACTTACCTCTCAGCAAAACTTTCCACAATTTAGCTCAACCTTGATTAAATGAAAATCCTCATCAAATCCTTGAATTGTCCAAGCCTAATCAAAATCCCTAAATTCTATAAATTAGGGTTTCCTTAATAATAATACATAATATGATTCATTATAATTTTAACCATCTTATAGTCTCTATTATTGTTTCCTAACATCAATTTAATTCATCTCTTAAAGAAAATCTGAATATTAAGAACATAATTACTATTCACATCACTATTCATCAAAATTCATAAATTCTGGTACCTTCCATATTAATCAAAATTAATAGCCTTAAATGCTCATAATAGGTTCTATATAACTCATAAATAACTACTCTAACTACCAAAAATCTTAATCTAAAAAGAAAATGAAGTTTGGAGAAAATCACCTTATTTCCCCAAAATGAGCTCTTGAAGGATCTGGGCTTGATAATGATGGTTGAAGCCTTTTGATGTAATAATTTAATGATTTGATGCATTAATTCTGAGTATTAATGCATTAGAAAGTAAATGGAATAGATTGGAGAGAGATAGGAGAAGAAATGAAGAAGAAAGAAAGAAAAGAGAAAAAGTTGTCGTGGAAGAAATGACTACTGCTTCTCTTTAAATAAGCTATTGCCTCACTAATGATCCACTTCGCCAAATCCACTACGGAAATCCCACTTCGCCAATTCTCTACTTTGCTAATCCCATTTCGGTAATTCCACTTCGCAGAATTCTACTCCGGCAATTCCACTTCTCAAATCCCACTTCGCAGAATTCCACTCTAGCAATTCCACTTTTCAAATCCCACTTCGCAGGGCAATACCACTTCGCAAATCCCACTTTGCAAAATTCCACCTCGCCAATCCCACTTCACAAATCCCACTTCGCAGAATTTCACTCCGGCAATGCCACCTCGCCAGCTCGATTAGCTTCCAACCACCTCGAAATCGAGGAGCCATCTCGCACTACCTATTTCTGCCGAGCTGGAAAATTTTTCCTCATCAACTCGCACTAAACCAGCTCACAAATAACTACAGACATCCAAACTCCTCCATTCTTTCTGTCACTTAAAATAGACACTTAGGGGTCCAACATATCCAAAATTCAAATTAAAAGGGGATTTACACAATTTATAATGAATTTCTAAATTTCACCCAGACTTTATTCTCCAAGCACTATCCGAGCAGGTCTGATTCAATCAGATCTCTCTTGAGCTACAATTCTCCAATCTCCTTGAAATTTTACAACTATCTATATAATACATAATTGAACATTTTCATGATTACACTTTTGATTCGCTCAGCCTCCAACATTCTCAAAATAAATAAACAATCTCAGACTTATTGCAGGAAATAAAGAACTAGACAAGCTCTGGCCGAGGAAGCCTATCTCCTCACATGCACAGAATTTTACAAAACAATTCTATAGACTTAAAGATAAGATATAAATCTATAAGTTTTATGCTTTATACTTTTCTAAATTATTCCTTTAAGATCATGAGAACTGACTCACAATATCCTTTCTAAATACAGATTCTGAAATTCTCAAAACTCTAATCTATTCACAATCATCTCAACAAACATGCATAAAAAAAAAAACTAACAGGTATTACATTCTTCCCCTCTTAAATAAATTTGTCTTCGAATTTAAAGAACTTACTTTAAACTTGAAATAGATGGGGATACTTGGCTTGCATAGCTTGCTCACTTTCCCAAGTACACTCTTCTATTACTTGATTCTTCCATAACATCTTAACCATTTCTATCTCTTTGTTCCTTAACTTTTTGATCATTTTATCAACAATTGCCACAGGAACCTCTTCATAATTCAAGTCTTGCTGAAAATCTACTGCTTGAGTTTGCAACACATGAGAAGAATCTGCCACATACTTCCTAAGTATTGACACATGGAATACTGGATGCACACTGTCCAAATTTGTTGGCAAGGCTAACCTATATGAAACCTTTCTAACCTTATCTAAAATCTCAAATGGTCTGATGTACCTTGGAGATAACTTGCCCTTCTTGCTAAACCTTAAGACTTCTTTCATAGATGAAACCTTTAAGAATATTAAGTCTCCAACTACAAACTAAAGGTCTTCTCCTCGGATTGGCATAATTCTTCTGTCGACTGAAGGTTGTCTTCAATTTTTCCCTTATGAGTGCAACCTTCTCTGCTGTGTATTGAATCAATTTAGGCCCTTCAATATGCTTCTCTCCTACTTCATCCCAACATAAAGGAGACCTACACCTCCTACCATATAAAGTTACATAGGGAGACATCTGAATCGTCGAGTGGTAGCTATTGTTGTAGGCAAACTCTAACAATGGTAAGTGTTTATCCCAATTTCCTCCTGTAATACCCTAGAAAGTTATAACTATCATGCATGAATTAATTCTCAGTATGTGGTCCATTAGTCTTGAAATGGTGGGAAATAATTTTAGAGACACAGTTAGAAAGCGAACTCGATACTTTTTTGGAAAGCGGCGGTGTCGGGAACACTGCTGAGAAATTAGCAGTCCGGTCAACATAAAAATTTATAAAGTTGACTTGGGGATAAAAGATCACCATAATTTATGTTTAATTTTGGTAAAAAGAAAGAAGTGAAAATCATTTAGGAACATTGAAAAAATAACTAATGGCATTATGGTAAATAAATGGAAGTTAAAGGTGAATAGTGAAAATTGATCGGTCGGGGTTACAGAATGACTTCAGAACTACTTTTATAAGTAAGGATAAATTAAAATAAGCTTATTGACTCCCCACTCTGATATTTAAATCTTAACAGAATTGACAGAATAAATTACAGAAGATTTTGGACCAAAGTGTGATGGAAGGAAGTTCGGGGATTAAGTTGTAAATTTTCATATAGATTTTTCTATTTATTTCTATACTTAGAAAAATTTGAGCATTTCTCTTCTTTCTCTCTTATTCCCATTTTCTCTTCCAATTCTTCATCAGTTTCCATCAAATTACTTAAGAAAAATTGATAGAAAAGTTGAGTTTGATTGTTGTTCCATCACTTGCCATCATTAGATTGCTTGGAGGAGTAAAGAATTTTAAGAAAACAAGGAAGGGAGAGTTCGGCCATTATGCTCACTTGAGGTAAAGAGTTTATTTATTTGGTTTGATTGATTATTTAGGTTCAATTGAATGGGTTTGTAGTTAATTTGCATCAATTGATGCAATTTTGTTGAAATTCCTAAATTGGTTGGCTAAATTGAAGTTATAAGAGATGAGTTATTGATTTAGTGTTAGGTTTTGTTAATTGATGTTAGAATTAGTTAATTCGATGTGAATGGATAAATAATTGATGGTTTATTTGATGTAGAATTAAATTTGGGATCAAAGTGTTCTATATAGGCCAATTGGTGATTTTGGTGGAATTGGCTTGTACAAAGGTGATTTGAAGTATTAGGTGAGTTTACATTGCATCAAATTACATGCCTATAACATTGAATTGATGAATGGAAACCATTAGTGAAATCCACCCTTTGGACGAAACCCTTGCACTATTCATTGCCTTTGTATTTTGCTTGTTTTTGCTTGATTTTCCCTTGCCATTTGAACCCATTTTGATGTTGTTTAATGGTGTTTCTTGATGCCTATACTTTGTTTTCCAATGTAGCTTTGTGTTGTTGGGATTTAGGCCGTTAGGCGCAGCGAAAAATAAAAAAAAACTTCCAAACCAAGATCTCTAAATTGATTAAAATTGAAGATTAATTAAAGATCAAGATCTTTACCTTTGTGTTTGAAAACTTTTTCTTGACTTGATCACCAAGAAAGGGTTGTAACAAATCACTATCTTTCCCACAAGATGAGGAAAGCCTGACTAGTAATCCACGTGAAGATCAAACAACAAGCTTTTAGGAAAAATGTGCCAAAAATCCTTAGTTGCAAACCTTAGGATTTTCGGTTTGGATGGAGAAGGAATGGTGGCCGAATTCTTTCTTGATTTTTCTCTCAATATTTTCAGCCAAGGGATGTGATTTATGACTTAGGGTTGATTTAATTATGTTCTCATAATATTTATATGGCTCTTAATCAATTAGGTTTTAATCTAACGACTTAAATTAAAACAATAAGCCTAATGACAATAATGTTATTAATGAAAGGTCAAACACACTCCTTTGACCTTAGACTTATTGATCCTAATATTAACACAATCCAATGGTCCTAATTTAATTAAATACATCATATATAAATAATTAAATTAGATAATTAATTTAATCATATTAAATTATTGCAAAA
>CANXYC010186793.1:0-23971 GCA_948193065.1 Aleurites moluccanus
TTGTTCCTTAGTGATGTGGGATGCATCTTTTGATCAGTAAGGAACAAGAGGAAAATATGAAATGATATAATAAAGAAATGAATTATGCTTATATGGATTATGAAAATGATATTATATGATATTGTATTTGATATAATTGTGTATGAGACCCAAGATATGTGAGTTCTACTGGTTTATAGTGGCCTTAAGCCTACCCTTTCCCTAGGACCATTGCACTACTGGAGTTGGGGTGTGACAAGTATGAACAAATGTATATAGATGAGATAGTGAGGCTGCATGGTATTTCAGTATCAATCATCTCTAATAGAGGTACACTGTTTACATCGAGGTTTTGGTAGAAATTGCAAGAATCTTTGGGTACTCAATTGAGCTTCAATATGACTTTCCATCCTTAGATTTGGTTTGATTAAGGTTAAATCTGGAGTTAATAAAAGAGTATTTATGGCTATTAAATGTTGTTGGTTGATTGATGGTTATGATTTTGATGAATAAGGTAAAGAATAGTAGCCATAGCTCTAAACCTTCCACATTTTCTTTAAGAATGGTTTTATTGAGGCTAAGAATCATCTACTTAGACTTTAGAGAGTTTGTATTTATAAAAAATTAACTTGGATTTTTTGGCTAAGGGAAACCTTAATTTTCGTTATATTGAATATGTATATAGGTTTGAAAGAATTAAGACCTTTAGATTGATTTGAGCTAAACCAAGGAGTCTTTGAGCTTTGTTAAGGGAGTTTACAGAGCTAGAGGCTAGTTATGAATGTGTATTGCATGATAAGCTAATTTATTTGAAATAGCTTACCTATAAATTTCCATTGTTTATTCTAAATTCTTATGATTCTTAAATGCATATAAAATATATATACATTGTTATTCATGAACTTGATATTTCATTTATGTTTAAACTATTATAAACCTTATTAATTTTTGTTATTGACCATTAAGGTCTCGTTATTGTTGTTTTAACTACCTAGACTAATAAACCCTAAATTGTGTAAATGATAGAACGTCTTTACCAATAAAGGATAAATTATTAGACCATGTGCACTGGTAACTTAACTAATAGAGTCTGATTATCAATTTCCTACCCAGGGAGGGCAATGATGCCCTATATGTATAGCCGCGTGCACATGTATTTTGATTTAAAGATCATTCCACTACTATTTACTAGATTCTATTATTTTGTCATTTTAAATACTATTATGTTATGCCATTCTTGGGCATACTTTTTGTTATGACTCATTTCCGGATTGCGACGGTCCTAGGCGACTAGCATCCGTAGAACCCATCAATCTCATCAATATAATAACAATATTGCAGCGAAAATATCTATACCCATCATCAATCACATAACAGTATATAACCATACACTACACATATGCTCTATCCATTCTGTCACTCTATCATTCATTCTGTAACTTTCTGTAAATACCATAATCATATCAGTAATAATCTCTAATATTCCCATATATACATGTTCATACACTAACTATACCATACATAACCCATGGAGCAGCTAGGATATGAATATACAAAATATTCAGTATTTAAATATAATTACACTGCTATAACACTATAAAATCCACAAAGAGTCAAAAGTGTTGGGATATCTACCTCCTACTCTACACCTCAGAGGGTAAACAGTGTGAGGGTGAGTATGTATGATACTCAGTGAATCTAATATGCATCGACCAATAAAATAGGAAATGGGATATCAATAAGCAATAGGTAGATGAAGTAAATAAATCAATCTGCTCAGAATATTTGTAATATAGAATCAAGTACAAAATATGACTGTAAGTAAACAATCACATCAATGGAAATATATCCCATGGATAAGATGGAAATAATAGATATAGAGCCAAATAATGCATAGAAATGTGTCAAGCATAAATCACTCATATAAATAAATATAAGATAGATCACATCTTATGACTAGGACATCCCTTCCTAGTATACGGTATCAAATAATATACATTGTGCACAATGCCGTTAGTATGTACTCACTACCCTATCGGGGCAGTAACTCTGTCAAATCATCTTGGAATCAATAGAAACAATAAAACATCAATAGATACCATTTTACAATAATGGCATCACCAATATCAATAACTCATCATCAATCAATTCAATGAGTAATAGAGTCAATAAGACATCAATAACAATCGATTATACGATGATCAATGGTCTAGCAACCAACAATGGGATCAAACATAAGTTGGTCATTTGCGGCAAAAAAAAGTTGATGCAATTGGCATGCCATTGTCGTTGGCAACGATGGCATTCAAATGGTTGGCCTATGGATTTTTGAGCTAGACATTTTATCGAACACATTGTGTGCAATATTCAATAGATAATTTAGCAAGATTTTGAAGCAACATTGACATTGCCCCAATTATCAATAACAATACACAATGTAAGAAATTCCATAGGCATTATATACAATTCAATAAACATCATCAATTGGATCAATTTGGCATGAAAAAGTCATAGGAAAATCATGAACAAAATAAGGCAATTTTTCCCTAAAGTGGTTCGTCCACTTTAGGGTTTTCACATATGGATTCCAATTTGGATTTTAACAATTTAGGCATAACAAATGATGCATATTAAACTCACTTAACACTCCAATTCACCTAGCAAAATTGGTTTGCCACCAATTTCTTCAAATTCCTCAAAGTAGGCAAAATTAGCAAATTTCTTCAATCAAATTTTCTACAACAATTCAACCATTAATTATCCATCAATTAACTTATTCTATACTCAATTTACACATACTAACTCAATTACATAAAATCACTTCATACAACTTAGGTTTAGGGTTTGAAAATTGGGTAAAAATACTATATGCATCAATTGATGCAATTAAACTAATTACACAATCTAAATAACATCAATAAACCCTAAATCAAACATAAAATCAAACAAATCAACATTATACCTCAAAATGGATCTTTGGCTAAAATCTTGAAGTCCAACTTTCTTGAAATTTTATTGATTCCTATGGATGGAGGATGGATAATCTTGTGTTTAAATAAGTTTCCATCAATTTTCCTTAACAAAATGGAAGAAAAATCAAATGGAAATGAAGAAGGAAAGCTACGGATGAAAAGAAGAAGAAATGGCCAAAATTTGCTAAGCGTGGCTTATATAGTATGTCACATTTGGCTAATTTCCTTTTGGTCTTTTAACTTTCCTTAAATTGTGCTTTTGCCACATTTTCTTTCGGTAATTTATTCTGACAATTTCATTTGGATTTCAAACTGAATATTCAAACATCTTATTTTTATTAATACTTATTAATAAAAATAGTTTCAGAGCCGTTCTGAAACTCAGACTGTCGAAATTCTACTATACCCCTTAAAGTTCTCTTTGTTTACAGTTTTGCCATTGCTTACTTTATCAGTGTTCTTAAACATTTTTCACCTCTTTCTTTTTACTGTATTTACACATGCATATACATAATCATTTACCCCTTAGTCAGAATCAGAAATTCATCCGTAGACCGGATTGCTATTTTTGTGGCAGCGATATCGACACCAATATTTTCAGAAAAAGTTTCTCATTTTCACTCTAACTAAGTTTTCAAAATTATCATAAGTCATTTCAATAATTTAAAACCATATACTGAGAACTTTATTCACAAAAACATGTTATGCTTTTATAGGGTATTACACTTTTGATTTCTAATTTTATATTTTCTATTTTAAACCTCTATTTACATATTATGATTTTATTCTTATGGGTTTATGTATATAAATTGATTCTGAGATATGATAATGCTCACCGAAACCTACAGATAATATTATATTCATAATTCATCGAGTTGAAGGCTCATTCTTCTTTTGAATTATTTTTAAGTGCTAGAGTAGAAGGCCTAGAGGGCATATATCGATCTTCTTGACTTCTTTTCTTCATTAAAAAGCCCATTAATGTATAGTTTTGGATTGTTATTTTTGTAATTATTATCATTTTGAATCATAAATCTTTAGATCTTTATAGTAGTATTAATGGTCTGTAAACTATGATAATGGTTATTTTTGGTATCTTGTTTGATCTTCCTTTGTTCATATTGGATGTGGGTAAATAACTTGCTTTTGATCCTTTATGAACAAGTGGACATTATTCTGATATATGATATTATAGGATTGATATGGATTGATAGATTATATGATTTTGATTCTTAATTGTGGATGGATGTAGATATTATTTTGATTCTCATAGGTTCTATTTAGGTTTCTACAGGTTTCGACAAACTTAAGGCTACCCATGCCTTAGGATTTATTGGTGATATTGTAGTATGCCCTAAAGCAATTCTACTTTTGATGTTATTATTTATAACCAAATTTCCCCATAATGGCAATATAAAATATTCTTATTTATGATAATGTGTTATTTGTTATGTTTTCATTTATTTAGAAAACTAGTCTAAAAGATTCTTGTTAGATAAGTTTTTCTCAGATTGGAGAATTGTGTGACAACTTTATATAGTACAAGATCTTAAAATATGTTTATAGTCGTAGGACTCCTCGTTTGGGAAGCGTTAGTCCAGATAGACCATCACCTCTATTTGTCTTCCAGTAAGTTGGATACTAATGGAATGGAAGTAGTGAGTCATAAACTGCTTGTTTATGGTAAACAGGACAAATACGTGGATGTTTAATCATTAGTTGATTATGTGGTTGAATAGTGACATAGGATGAGGTCGACGTGAGATTTTACTATCTGTTTATCGACCGTCATCCAGATCATGATTATGCATGTAATCCTTTGACCTGAGGGGACACGACTGTCTTATATATAGTTGATTATAGTTTGATACTGCTTTCATGTTGGGCAATCCAAATATCGGCATATAGTCCTATGGTTAGCCATATATGGAATTTATTCCTCTGAGTAAACGGGGTTAAAGTCCTATGATGTTAGGTTATTTTCCATGGTTGAAACCTTAGCTGATGCACTTCAGATTGATTAGAAAGGACGATTTCTAAAGATAATCTAATTTAGTCGAGAAAGAACTGAATGACAGATTCATAGAATTTCAGTATTAGGGTTTGACATCAGACCGTGATCCTTTCAGAAATCGAGACATTGTAATAAAGGGATTCTAGTGCATGCAATCATGGTTGTTAATAGATTCATGGAATGTTAACCTTTATACAACATTCATTTCTAATTAGGTAGTCACTGTCACACCCCAACTCCAGTGGTGCGACAGTCCTAGGGAAAGGGTAGGCTTAAGGCCACCATAAACCCATAAAACTCACATATCCTGAATCTCATACACAATTATATCAATAATAAATATCATATAATATAATACAATGATCATTTCTATAAATTTAATTAAAAATCAATCATATCTTTACCATTATCATTTCAAAACTTTCTTTTGTTCCTTACTGATCAAAAGATGCATCTCACATCACTAAGGAACAAGAGTACCCAAAAGGTAATAATTCATACATCAAAACATTATCATCCTCAAATGACTAACTACGGAGCTCTAGAGAATACTCCCATTACATATTGTATCATAATACCATTCAATGAGTATACATAATTACATATCAAAAGAATTACAATGGAAGCTTCTTGGGATGAATAAGTCAAGAAGCTTGATCTTCTCTACTAGCTCCCTCACGAGCTACACTATCACCTGAAATTCACAGAAGAGTAGTGAGCCTTCAACTCAGTAAGATATGAACATGCAGTAAGAAGAAATACATATACATAATTATATAAATATATATATATATATATACAATCTGAATGAAACATTCATTTGAAGAACATGGTGAGAATCAAAATGTGGTTAGGCTTACAAAGAAACATGAGTGCCTACAATCGAATAGCACTATCAAATATCATAGTAGAACTACAGAATGAATCGATAGCCATGCTACCTATCATAACAGAGCGCATCAGTAGTCCTTGCTACCTTATCGCAAACGCATGCTTGGCCAGGCATACGCCTAGAGCTCGTGGTCCCCTCTAGGTGGAACATTGGTAAAAACCTTACCAGCTGGGTTTCCAAAGTGCACGATGGACCAATGAATTTACTCTTATTGGGAAGAGCGTTCTATCCATAGCATCATATGGTTACAATCTCATAATAAAAAAATATTGGTCGCAAGACCATCAATATATAATATAAATTCAATTATACTAGCAAATGGTTTCATATGGACTTGGTCCAAAGAAGAATGACCAAGCCATTTGCATTCATGTACTGTAATCACAAGGGGAAATTCAATAACTGTTTAAGAACATCATAGGCATTTCAAATAGTAAGTGCATTTAACAATATCATATATATAGGAATCTTTATGGGTGATCAATGAGAATGCTCAGTGATGACATTTCAAAGAAACAATGGCAAATGCAATGTTCATACTTACCTCAATACAGATTTATTCTTGAATTCCTTTCAGTAATTTGCTTAACTCCAAGCTCCTCAATTACTTTGATTTTTCTCTTCCTAAGAAAATTTTCCCAAATATTCAAAATTAGGGTTTTCTCTAAGTCAATAATATTCCATATGATCTCTAAATATTTAATCATCTTAGAGGTTCTATTCTTAATTTCTAACATCAATTTAATTGTCTCTTAAAGAAAAATCTGCATTTAATTCGGATTTACTGTTCATGTTACTATTCATGACAGTCCATAAATCCTAATTCATCCATTATTAATTACAATGTATAACCTTAAAATATTTGCAATAAATTCCTTACACCCATAATACATTATTCTAACTGCCAGATTAAATAAATCTAAAGAAAAAATAAAATTTGAAGAAATTTACCTTATTTCTCCAAAAACTGCTCTACTGAAATATCTTGCTTAAATCTGACAATTTCTGCCTTAAAATATGCTAATCTAGAGTTCTAATGCATTAATTTGACTATTAATGCCTTAGAAAATAAAATGAGACTAATTTGAGAAAAGACTGAATTTAACGAAGAAAGAAGGAAGGAAAAATTATGACAATGCTACTGGGTTGTTGGGGGTTAAATAGACCACTGCCCCAGAAAACACACTTGCCAGCTCGCCAATCCGCCTCGCATTTCCCAGCTCGCCAAACTGATCCAGCAATGCCACTTCGCTAATCTAGCTCGCATATATTGCCTTGCCAGACTCTCTTCGCGAACTTTTCCTCGCATATGCCACCTCGGCAATGCTTCTTCGCCTCTTCACTTCTTCGTATCTTAGCCAACTCACTTTGCCTATCTCCCTCTTTGCCAAACTCTTCTTCGCGAACTGCCACTTCGCACATTCCCTCTTCGCATAATGCCACCTCGCCTTTCCTCTTCGCCAAATCCTCTTCGCCTTTCCTCTTTGCCAAATCCTCTTCGCCTTTCCTCTTCACCTTTCCTCTTAGCCAAATCCTCTTCGCCTTTCCTCTTCGCCAATCCTCTTCACCAAATCCTCTTTGCTTTTCCTCTTCGTCAAATCCTCTTTGCCTTTCCTCTTCGCCAAATCCTCTTCGCACATGCTACCTCGCATATCCTTCTTCACCAATTGCCACTTCGGTAATCTCACCTCGCCACTTCACCACTTCGCCACTTTGCATTGCCAGCTCCCAAAATGCCACTTCGCATTTTGTTGGCTCGCCATACCAAGACTTTGCTAAGTTGAAACCTTTCTTGGACAACTTACACTTAACCAGCTCGCAAATGAGCTACAACTATCCAAACTTACTAATTCTTTTTGCTACTTAAAATAAACATGTAGGGGCATAACATATCCAAAATTTAAATCACTAAGACTAACACACAGACCATGGTGACTCTCTAAAGGTCACCCAGAATTACTGCCCCAAAATCTAACCGAATAGATCTGAGAAAATCCACTCTCTATTGAGATATACTTATCTAAAAATCATGAAATTTTACATCCAATATTACAACACATAAAGGAACATTTTTCATGTTTACACCTTTGACTAAATCTATCTCAGTCATTCCCTGTAATTTCAAATAGACACAAACTTTCTGCAGAACACTTAACCGGACCAGTCCTGCTCAAAGGGACATAACTCATCACACATACATAATTCTGCCAAACCATTTTACAAAATTTTAGTTAAGACATAAACTCACAACTTTCATGTTTTACACTTTACCAAATTATTTCTCTAAGAATATGCAATCAACCTCACAATTTCCTGCAACCAGAAATTCTAGAATTTCTCAAACATTCTTATATTGAATTAATTAATTTTTCAAACATACAATTTAATAAAATACTACAAAAATGGTAGATATTACAATAATTAATCTCACAAGCTAGTATAATGAAGGAATTAAACTCACTGGCTATTTACAACAAGAACACTCAAGAATGTTAACTAAGAGCAATGTATTCTAAAAACATAATATGATGATTTACGATAAAGATTTGTTTCTTAGCACTTCAATCACTTGAAATCCATCATATTTTTCATATATAATGCTCCCTTAAATAGTCTAGCTTTTGAGACTTTAAAATATGACCATTAGGATTGAAAATCAACTTTTTCATATTTTCAATGGCTAGTTTTTAATGACTATTCAGGGCCTTGAAAAATCTTTATGGGAATGAAAATTATGTCTATTTAAATGCACAAAATTGATCATTCAGGCTTCACAGGCCTGAAATGTTTTCACGAGTGTTTTTTGGTTTCACAAGCGTTTTTCAACTCAACGATAATTTAGAAGAATGCCCATAACTCCTTCCATAGAGCTCCGATTGACATGCCATTTTTTGCATTGGAAACTAGACTTTTTCATCTTTCAACCATACCAATTTTGTAGTCTAATTCTATTTGTGCAAATTTTGGCAATCGTTTGAACTTGATGATATAATAGAGCACCACTGTAGGTTTTTCATCTAAGCAACCCTTTGGTAGATCTTTAATATCTTTCGCTAGAGATCTTCGTTTGACTTGATTCTTATTGCATTGGAAATATAACTTCTTCTTCTTTCCATCCATATATGGCTCATTATCTGAATAAATCTACACAAAGTGTAACATTTGATTGAACTTGTTAATTTATTAGATGTCTTAAACCTATGCTTTGCAATGGTTATCTTTATCATATCTTGATCAACTCAAACAAATTTATTTGTGATTATTTATTATCATCAAAATCAACATAAAAAAATAATAGGATTCAATAGTCTTCCCCTTTTTTATGATAACAAAACCATACATACTAATGTTTAATTAAACAGGCAAAGTAATTCATGAATATAAGCTCAACTAATTAAACACAAACACACTTGTATAAAAACTCTCCCCCTTTTTGATATCATCAAAAATGTTTTGTTCTCCCCCTTTGAAAAGTAATTCAAGGAATTATTCATACAACTCAAGCAATTAAGATCTTGCTTCACATATCATGTAACATGAGTTTGAACATATCATGGATTTAAGGATTAAGAAGTTGATGCATTTTCAAAATATTAAGCTCTAAAACCAATTGTTAAAAAGTTATAAAAGATTTCAAGTATGATAAGCTTACATCAAAAATAATAATTATACTAAACATACTTCAAATATGATAAAACATGACAAAATTATTTTAAACATAAAAAATCAATAAGTCACCAATTAATCAAATTAATAAGCACAACACATGAAACAAATTTCACAAAAATATTTTTTATGCTTCCCTAAATCAATCAATATAAGCATAAGTAATTTCAATTCATAAATCAATATAATTACCAATTTTTTTATTGACAAAATCAAACATTTGTGCAAACATAGAGTTTTTAATGATACCACTTAAATTAAATAATGATAGTAATTGGATAATGAACTATTATTATTTAAGTAAAAGTTTAGTTGTATTAATTCCCTTTATTGCCAAGATTAGAGAGTAAATAATCTAGCAAATTAGTTCAATAATCTCCTTCTCTTGACGTAATAGAATGTCATAAGCAAAGAAATATCAAATTATATAAGCAAAGTGGCTTGACACAAAATTTGGCAATGATATTGATCTATGATTGAATAATGAATATTCACAAGAATTTCACTTATTCATTTGTCAATCATTACACTCATAATGCAACAATTTTATGCACAAAATTAAACGCAAATAAGTATGTCAAAGCATGTCAACAGTAAGTATTCCGAAATAATATGCAGCCAATAACATATTAACTCAAGCAATTTAAACATATAGACAATCAATTCATTTAAATTGCAAGAAGTTGAAAAAGAGTTGATACTTGTTTATCTTTCATGATTCTAAGAAGCTAATGATCACTTCTTTTGCCTCACTTAACTACTTCTTTGAGTTCTTGGGTGAGCTTGGCTTAATTTGATATTTTTCCATCTTACTTCTAAATAGTTGAAGCCAATAGCATGGTATTTCCTCTTATGAATATTTGGCTTTTCATCATTCTTAGTCTTATTTTTCATACTTGATTCTTTTATCCCTACAAAATAAGATTTCAAGTTTGGTACCCATTTGTTTTTAGGTTCTTCTTTGTTAGCTCTCTTTTTAAAGATCTTAGCACCATTAAGCATTGACTTTGATTCCTTAGGAATCCAAACCTTCTTAATTGTATATAGTCTCTTATGTTTAATAGGACAATTTTTTTAAATATAACCTTGCATTTGACAGTAATAGAATTTCATTAAATTTTTAGGTTGAACTTCATTTTTCTTAAAGAAAATTTAATCTAGCTTTATAGCCCAAACCAACCTTATCAAAAATAGCTCTTTGTGAAGCAATTATATCATCAAGAGTTTTGCTACCAATAGTGAACTTCCTTAGGAGCTCTTTTGAGTCTTCAAGCTCACTCTTGATTTTACTATGTTCACAAGACAATTTATCAAAATCATTTTTCAAATCAACCACTTGAGACATGAGTATTTCTTTTTCAATTAAATCTTCATCAAAATTTAATTTTGATTCTTGTGAAAGCTTCTCATGCTCATTTTTCAATTTTGACAAATTCTTTTTCAAAATAATATTTTCTTTTAAAACAATTAAAAAAAATTTCACAAGTTCATTAACGCATCTTGTAATTTATTAAAAGAGTAAGGTGAAAAATTTACCTCATCATCGCTAGATTCTTCTTCATCTTTAAGATCATCATCTATTGCCATAAAGCAAGAAAGAGCAACTTCATCTTACTCATCCGAAGATTCATCATTTGAAGATGCTTTATCACTTGATGAGCTCTCAACTGTGGCTCTAAATGTGATGGCTCTTCTTTGCTTGGATGTTCCTTCTTTCTTTTTTTTTATAGTCTCTTGCCTTTTGATAATCTTGATCTCATATGTGATGAGATTTCCAATTAACTCTTCAAGGGTTAATGAACCAAATCTTTGGGTTCTTCAATAGCAACCACTTTGGAGTCAAATTTCTTTGACAAGGATCGCAAGAGCTTGGAGGTCAATTCTCTTTTTGTGAAGGTCTTTCCAAGTCCCTTAAGCTCATTCACAATGGTTGTGAATCTTTTGTACATGTTAGAGTAAACTCTTCTGTGTCCATTGAGAAATTTTCGAAACTAGAAGTGAGGATATTTATCTTGGTGTCCTTCACTTGACTAGTTCCTCATGGGTCATCCTTAACATATCCCAAATTTCTTTGGTCATTTCTCATATTGATACCCAGTTGAACTATGTTTTATTCAAGGCATAAAATAACAAATCCATGTTTTGTACTTTAATGCCAAATTCTTCTTATCTGCTTCGGTGTAAGTAGAATGATCTTTAGCCTTATTTTTTCTTCTAACTATAGGAATTTATGAACCATTTTCCATAATATCCCAAAGGTCACATCCTTTTGACCTTATGTGTACTCCTATATTTGTCTTCCATTGATTGTAATTGGAGCAACAAAACAAAGGATGTCTTGTGCTTCATTAGCCCTCTTCAAATGTATATGATGTACCTGTCATAGAGACTGTTTAGCTCTAAAAATCATATGATTTTAAGAAAATTGGAGCACAAACTCTGATACTAATTATTGGCCCTATATGGCAATAACCCTAGAGGGGGTGAATAGGATTTTCAAACTCTAATGCAATTCTCACCCTATATGCAATATACTAATAAATAGAATGCAAATATATTAAAAATAGAGTAAGAGAAAGAGAATTTTTAGTCAATATTTTTATAGTGGTTCCGAGCACAAGGTCTCTCTTATATCCACTTCTCTCAAGCCTACAACTTGAGGTTCCATTAGTTAATCGGGATTGCGCCCAATGCTTACTATAGTTGACCGAGATTTCACCTACAATAGTTCTCTAGGATTTCGCCCAACTCAAGTATTATAACAAGATTAATGAGAGTTTTAATCTTTTCAAGACTTTACAATTAAGCTCATAGGCTAGTATAATAAAGGAATTAAGGTCACTAGCAATTTACAATAAGAACGCTCAAGAATGTTAACTAGAAGTAGTATGTTTAAAAATAAAGTATGATGATCTAAGATAAAAAATTTGTTTCTTAGCACTTCAATCACTTGAAATCCATTATCTTTTTCATGTATAATTCTCGCTTGGATAGCCTAGCTCTCGAGACTTCAAAATATGACCGTTATGATTGAAAATCAGCTTTTTCAGACTTTCAATGGCTTTTTTTCATGACTGTTCAGGGCCTTGAATAATCTTCATGGGTGTGAAAGTTCTTTATGTTTAAATGCAAAAAATTGGTCATTTCAGGCTTCACAGTGTGAAATATTTTCACGGGTATTATTTGGTTTCACGGGTGTTATTTGGTTTCATGGTCATTTTCAACTCAGTGATACTTCAGAAGAATGCCCATGTAATACCTGCCATTTTTGTAGTATTTTTACTAATTTTGTATATTTGGAGAATTGATTGATTTTAAATGAGAATGTTGAGAATTCCAGAATTCTCTTGATTTAATGCAATTACAGGATTTTGTGATGATAATTTCATGAATTTAAAGACATAATTTGGTAAAGTGTAAAACATGAAAGTTGTAATTTTATGTCTTAACTATAATTTTGTGAAATGGTTTGGCAAAATTCTGTATAAGTGCTGAGTTATGCTTATTTGAGCAAGGCTGATCTGGTTGAGTATTTCTGCAGGAAGTCAGTGTCTGTTTGGAATTACTGGGAATGACTGAGACAGAATTAGCTAAAAGTGTAAACATAAAAAATGTTTTTTTGTGTGTCGTAATGATGGTTGTAAAATTTCAAAATTTTTGGATAAGTGTATCTCCGTGGAGAGTGATTTTCTCAGGACTGTTCAGAGAGATTCTAAGGCAGAAGTCTGGGTGAATTTAGAGAGTCACCATGGTCTGTGTGTTGATCCTTATGACTTGAAATTTTGTTATGTTGTGCTCCTACATGTTATTTTTAAGTGGTAGAAAGAATTAGTGAGTTTGGATACTCGTAGCTCATTTGCGAGCTTTCTAAGTGTGAGATGTCTAGAGAAGGTTTTAACTTAGAAAAGTGTTGGGTGTGGTGAGCCGGCAAAATGCGAAGTGGCATTTTGCGAGCTGACAACGCGAAGTGGCGAAGTGAGATCGTCAAAATGGCAATTGGCGAAGAGGTTTGGCGAAGAGGATTTGGCGAAGAGGTTTGGCGAAGAGGATTTGGCGAAGAGGTTTGGTGAAGAGGTTTGGCGAAGAGGATTTGGCGAAGAGGATTTGGCGAAGAGGATTTGGCGAAGAGAAAGGCAAAGAGGAAAGGCGAAGTGGCATTATGCGAAGAGGGAATATGCGAAGTGGCAGTTCGCGAAGAAGCGAAGAGGTGAAGAATCGAAGAGGCGAAGAAGCATTGTCGCGGTGGTATATGGGAGGAAGAGTTCGCGAAGAGAGTCTAGCGAGGCAGCATACGCGTGGTAGCATATACAAGCTGGATTAGCGAAGTGGCATTGCCGGATCAAGTTTGGCGAGCTGGGAAATGCGAAGTGGGAATGGTGAGCCGGCTTAGGTGAGGTAGCTTTGCCGAAGCAAGATTGGCGAGGCGAGCTGGCCAGCGTGTTTCTGGAACAGTGGTCTATTTAAACCCCAGCAGCCCATAATTGTTTTCACGATTTTTTTCTTTCTTTCTTTCTTTCTTTCTTTCTTTCTTTCTTTCTTCGTGATATTCAGTCTTTTCTCAGAGTTAGCCTCATTTTATTTTCTAAGGCATTAATACTCAAATTAATGCATTAGACTTCTAGATTAGTCTATATTAAGGCAGAAATCAGCAGATTTGAGCAAGAATCTCAGAAATTTCAGTTTGAAGGAAATAAAGTAAATTTTCTTCCAAAACTATTTTCTTTAGATTTATTTAAGTCTATGGGCTAGGATAATTAATATTAGGTATATAGAATTTATTGCAAGTAATCTGAAGTCATTAATGGTAATTAATATGGGAGAAATCATATTGGTGAAACTGCCATGAACCGTAACTCTGAAATTTAATGCAGAATTTTCTTAAAGAGATAAATAAAATTATTGTTAAGAATAGGAACTCTAAGATAATTAATTATTAGAAAATCATGATAAATATTATTGATTTGGAGAAAACCCTAATTGTGTATATTTGGAAAATTTCTTAGGAAGAAGAAAACAAATAAATTGAAGTGATAGAATTGGAAATTGCTAAAGGAAATTTCAAGAGAAATTATATTAAGGTAAGTATGAACATCCTATTTGATTTTTGTTCTTTGAAATTAAAATGACCAAGTATGCTTATATTTAATTATCATATTGTATATATTTATATACTTGTATAATGTGAATGGCTTGATCAATCTTTTTGGATCAAGTTCATATGTTTCTTGCTTGTAAACCTGATTTGATTGATGATATATGATGAAGGTCTTCCGACCGAGATGCTTCTTATGAGATTGAAACCCCATGAACCATGGATAGAATGCTCTTCCCAATGAGAGTAAATCCATTGGTCCATTGTGCACTTTGGGAGCCTAGCTGATAGGGTTTTTATCAGTGTTCCACCTAGAGGGGGCCATGAGCTCTAGGCGCATGCCTGGACAAGCATGTGTGCACGTTAAGGTCAAAGCTACCGATATGTATGTTATGATATGAAATCAGTTCTATCAGATTAGATTTGATAATGCCATTCTTTGTGGGTATTCTATGTTCTAAATATGAACCATGATTTGATTCATGACATGATTTGATATAGCCAAATTATTATGAGAACTATGTTTCCTCAAAGTAAAGCTTATGATTTCTTTCATGCCTATATGTATAAATATTTGTTCATGACCATGATTCGATATTCAGATTTTTGATTTGTAATGTTCATATCTTATTGAGTTGAAGGCTCACTCCTCTTCTGTGGATTTCAGGTGATAGCATAGCTCGTGAAGGAGCTAATAGAGAAGATCAGGCTTCTTGACTTGTTTATCCCAAGAAGCTTCCATTGTAATTCTTTTGACATATAATTATGTATATTCAGTTGATGGTATTATGATACAATATGTAATGGGAGTATACTCTAGAGCTCCGTAGTTAGTCATTTGAGGATACTAGTATATTTGGATGTATGATTATTACCATTTTGGTTACTCTTGTTCCTCAGTGATGTGAGATGCCTCTTTTGATCATTAAGGAACAAGAGAAAGATATGAAATGATAATAGAAAGATATGATTGATGTTTAATTATATGTATGAACATGATCATGGTATGTTAATATATGATTTTGTACTTGATATAATGGTGTATGAGATTCATGATTTGTGAGTTCTACGGGTTTATGGTAGCCTTAAGCCTACCCTTACCCTAGGACCATCGCACCACTGGAGTCGGGGTGTGACACTATAAGAGTAGTACCTAACCGAAAAAGATTATTTTCATCTAAGAGCTCGGGCCAATCCCATTCAACATCTAAAAGTCATTCTTCTAGGTATGAACAGGCCTAAGTTGCTCAATTTTATCTTGTCCTTTTAGCTCAGCTTAAAGGTGAACCAAATATAACGAAAGGAGTATTAGGCATTTTCAGCCATCTAAGCTTAGTGACCCTAACTGAAATCCATCCTAGGCATATTGTAGCCTCTTTGTCAAAGTTCCGCCCATCTTAGAGTAAGTTCTATTGGGATAAACTTTATTGTGACCTTTCAGATGTTCTATTTCTCTTTCAATTATGACTTTTCTATTAACTTAGGTTTGAATATCAACTTGAGCTTTTTTGACTAGTCAAATCATCTCATTTGATGACATGTTTAAAAGCAAGGATTCTAAAATATGCATATCTTTGGCTTTGGCCGATCCAGAGCCCTGCACAACATGAGATGAACCTATGTCAAATTTAGCCTTTTAGACACGATAAGTGGAGTGAAGAAGTCTTTCATCTCCAAAAATTCATCCATGCGTTCCTCTTTCCTCCTCTTGGTGAAATTAGACCACCAGGCCGATTATAGCTTGGAGCAGCCAAAAGACATAGACAAATCATCCATCTCAAGTTTGACCAAATACATCTCATTGATTTGGTTTATCTTGTGGATCATGTCTAATAAGATGGTTTGCTAAAGGGCTAAAATGTCATTAAAAGAAAAAAATGATGGGAAGGGGAAGGCTATAAATCAGGCCAAATTAACGAGCACTCATGTTCGAGTGGTATATTTCAACACCATATTTATTATCTAAGATGGTGCTAAAGTGGAGGTCTCAAGATAGTAAACTCTATTCCAATACTCGGCCTACTCATTCAAAACATCATATTCCCCTAACAAGAAGGTGACACATTTGAACCTGGTCCATTTAGGGCCAAAATTAGTTGGACGAAATAGGCAGAAGGGAGTCGAATCCCTATGTTTAGTAGAGTAAAAAAAGGAAAAAGACTTGTTGAAAGCTTAAATTTTGAAAAGAAAACTCCTAACCCATTGATTATAGTTCGGGATGGTTTCAGTAGAAGGTTTTTGGGTGGTATGGATGAGCTCAAAAAAATAGTCTAGCCAAATTTGGACCATCTATAGTAAACCACATAAAAATCCAAAGGAATCGTTCGCCATCATGTAGAAAAGTATGGATACTTCTATAAATATGGGCAAGGATGTAAGGGTCGAGTACCAAATGTAGGCCTAATGCAAGTGTTGTGGCAACCTTCAGATGTTTTTTAGTCATTTTGACCAAAACAATACAAAATATAAACTTGCACAACAAATACAACAGAAAGGAAACATATTCCTCAATAGAAGGTTCAGTTCAAGGGTTTGATTGTTGTTTATAAAATTATTGTAACTATAATCATTCTTACATAATGCAATGTCCAGTTCGTCCATTTCAACTTCTAAAGAAACATTTAATTAATATTATATTAATTATAATTCTACTACATTAGAGTTTTATCAATGGGTCACGAAATTTCTTGGACTCATTTTACAATTTACTTAATGTTATCCTCTATCTTTATTTTCTTCTTTTGTTGTTACCTTCTCAAATTCTTAATCACACTTACCATATGAATTTACTCTTATTTTATTTTTCCTAACTGTTCAAGTACCTATCTTAGGGTACACTAGATTTACTTCAGTTATAAACTCCCAAAATTTTAATTTTAAAAAATTTATTTTCAGTAAAATTTATCCGCAAATTTTAAACATATCTACTTGTACATGGAACAATAGATGGTACTTTTATTGCATATATACTTCACTCTCTTATATATATTTTTTCATGCTATGATTTCTTCAAAACACTTTTACCATTTGTACCTCTCTCTTTCTTTTTTTTTATTCCTTAGTTATCTTATCATATTCTTTAATTATATTACTTTCCTATTAATTCAATTTATTTTGATATAGAAAACATTATGGGGTGTTACATTTACTTGTCCAATTAGTTTTTTTGAGATGTTACACTTACCATTTCAAATCTCTTCTCTCTTCTTAAAAATACACTTAATGTCACACCCCAAATCTGAAGGTATGTGACCGGCGCTAGAAAACAAGTAATCATAATGTTTTCAAAACCTGTAGTCAGCATGACACATCAATAAACTATAAAACTATCAAATGACAGTTGTAATGTCATGTCCCACTTTTGGAACGCGACAGTCCTAGGGCACAGGTAGACCTAAGGTCACCGAAAACTCATAGAACCCGCTAACAATCCAGTTATCGATCATTCATTCTTAACTTATTCAATAATATTTAAATTTCATTTATTACTTATTAAATTTATAAAAATTTCAACAGAGTCTCATTTGTAATTTTAATGTTACTTACAACCTAAAACCGAGTCTTTCAAAAATTACACAGCCTGCACAATTTTTTTTTTTTTAACACTTCCAATAATTTTCCTCTTTATACCCTCAACTTCATAATTCACATATTCATGTAAAATACTCCTATATACTCATTCTATTCACAACATGACTCAGTATATATTAATGCATTAACATTACTAGTATCTTTGTCATTAGCATATATTGTACCATATTCATTTTACTGTCAGTTATTATTTCTCATTCTATAACAGTTAACATATATTCACGAATTACACAAACTATCTACTTTTCCAAAATATACCCCATAGAGATCTAGAGTATGAACCAACTGACTCTATAAAAGAAAATTTACATTTGGAGTCTGGATGTCCCAAGTACAAAGAAAGGAAATTGTCTTGGGATTTGCTCATAGTATTTCTTACTTGTAAAACATTTAAACAACCACGGGCGAGTATAAGTGTCACACTTCAACTCCAGTGGTGCGACGATCCTAGGACAAGGATAGACTTAAGGCCACCATAAACCCATAGAACTCACAAATCATGAATCTCATCATTATTATATAAATTACAATATCATAAATTATCATACACTGATCATTCTTATGCATTCAATTACACATCAGACATATCTTTACCATTTATCATTTCATAGCTTTCTCTTATTCCTTAATGATCAAAAGATGCATCTCACATCACTAAGGAACAAGAGTACCCATAAGATAATAATCATGCATCAAAATATACTAGTATCCTCGAACGACTAACTACGGAGCTCTAGAGTATACTCCCATTATATATTGTGTCATAGTACCATTTAATGAATATACAAGATATCTCAAAAATTATTACAATGAAGCTTCTTGGGAGAATGGATCAAGAAGCTGGATCCTCTCTATTAGCTCCTCCACGAGCTATGCTATCATCTGAAATCCACAAAAGAGGAGTGAGCCTTTAACTCAGTAAGATATGAACCTTTTAAATCAAAAGTCCGAATATCGAATCATGGTCATGAATAAATATTTATACACATAGGCATGAAAGAATCATAAGCTTTACTTGAAGGAAACGTGGTACTCATAGTAATTTGGCTATATCAAATCATATCATAAATTAAATCATGGTTCGTATTTAGAACATAAAATGCCCACAAAGAATGGTATTATCAAATCTCATCGAATAGAACTGATCTTATGTCATAACATACGTATTAGTAGCCTTGCTACCTTAACGTGCACACATGCTTGGCCAGGCATGCGCCTAGAGCTCATGGCCCCCTCTAGGTGGAACATTGATAAAAACCCTATCAGATGGGCTCCCAAAGTGCACAATGGACCAATGAATTTACTCTCATTGGGAAGAGCGTTCTATCCATGGGTTATGGGGTTTCAATCTCATGGAAATCATATTGGTCACGAGACCATCATCATATAACATCATCCAAATCGGGTTATCAAACAAGAAGTATATGAACTTGATCCAAGAAAATTGATCAAGTCATTCACAATATACAAATATACATATATGTACAAATGGGTAACAAATATGAGGATAATTGGTCATATTAAGTTTCAAAGAATGATAATCAAATAAGATGTTCATACTTACCTTAACACAATTTCTCTTGAAATTTCCTCTAGCAAATTCCAACTCTAACTCTTCAATTAATTTGATTACTTACTCCTAAGAAATTTTTCCCAAATATACAAAATTAGGGTTTTCTCAAATCAATAATATTTATCATGATTTCCTAATAATTAATTATCTTAGAGTCTCTATTTTTAATTCTCAACAACAAATTTTATTTATCTCTTAAAGAAAATCTGTATTTAATTTTCGGAGTTATTGTTCATGTTACTATTTATGACAACCTCAACATTCTGATTTCTCCCATAATAATTACCATTAATGACTTCAGATTACTTGCAATAAATTCTATATACCCAATATTAATTATCCTAACCCATAGACTTAAATAAATCTAAGGAAAATAGCTTGGAAGAAAATTTACCTTATTTTCCTCAACACTGAAATTCCTGAAAAAATCTGCTTGAATCTGACAATTTCTGCTTTCAAATATGTTAATCTAGAGTTCTATTGCATTAATTTAAGTATTAATGTCTTAGAAAAGAAATGGAAATAATCTGAGAAAAGACTAAAGAAGATCGAAGGAAGAAGAAGGAAAATCGCGCAGAAAATGCTACTTGACGCTGGGTTAAATAGGTCACTGCCCAAAAATCTCGCTCGCCATCTCGCCTCGCAAATCCTGCCTCGGCAAAGCTACCTCGCCTAAGCTAGCTCGCCATTTCCACTTCGCATTTCCCAGCTCACCAAACTTGATCCGGCAATGCCACTTCGCTATTCCAGCTCGCATATGTCACCTCGCATATGCTGCCTCGCTAGACTCTCCTCGAGAACTCTTCCTCGCATATGCCACCTCGGTAATGCCTCTTCGCCTCTTCGCTCCTTTGCTTTTTCACGAACTGCCACTTTGCACATTCTCTCTTCGTATAATGTCTCTTCGCATAATGCCACCTCGCCTTTCCTCTTCGCCAAATCCTCTTCCCCAAACCTCTTCGCCAATTCCTCTTCGCCAAATCCTCTTCGCACATGCCACCTCCCATATGCCTCTTCGCCAATTTCCACCTTGACAATCTCACTTCACCACTTCGCCACTTCGCATTGCCGGCTCGCAAAATGCCACTTCGCATTTTGCCGGCTCACCACACCAATACTCTGCTAAGTTGAAACTCTTCCTCGGCAACCTAGACTTAACCAGCTCGAAAAAGAGCTACAAACATCCAAACTTACTAATTATTTTTTCCACTTAAAATAAACATGTAAGGGCACAACATATCAAAATTTCAAATCATAAAGACTAACACACAGACCATGGTGACTCTCCAAATGTCACCCAGACTTACTGCTTTAGAATCTCTCTGAATAGTCCTGAGAAAAAATCACTATCCACTGAAATATACTTATCCAAAAATTCTGAAATTTAACAGATATTATCACAACACACAAAGGAACATTTTTTATGTTTACACATTTAGCTAATTTTGTCTCAGTCATTCCCAGTAAATTCAAACATACACTGACTTCCTGTAGAAACACTCAACTAGACTAGCCTTGCTCAAATAGATATAACTCAATATTCACACAGAATTTTGCCAAACCATTTTACAAAATTATAGTTAAGATATAAAATCACAACTTTCATGTTTTATACTTTATCAAATTATGTCTTTAAGATCATGCAATTAATCTCACAAATTTTTGAAACTGCGAAGATAAAAAATTTTCTGAAATTCTCAAACATTCTCATTTGAAATTAATTAATTCTCCAAATATACAAAATTAATAAAATACTACAAAATGGCAGATATTATATTCTTCCCCCCTTAAATAAATTCGTCCTCGAATTTATACTAATCTGCCTCAAGCCTGAAATAAATGGGGATATTTATCTTGCATGCTTTGCTCACTGTCCCATGTGCATTCTTCCATAGTTTGGTTTCTCCACAAAACCTTAACCATGGGTATCTCCTTGTTCCTTAGCCTCTTAACCATTCGATCTACAATTGCAATTGGGATCTCTTCATATAATAAATCCGGTTGGAGATCCACTTCCGGCACTTGCAACACATAGGAAGGATCAGCAACATACTTCCTAAGCATCGATACATGGAATACCGGATGCACCTTATCCATGCTAGGAGGCAATGCTAACTTGTAGGAAACCTCCCCAACCTTACTCAATATCTCAAAAGGTCCAATAAATCTTGGAGACAGCTTGCCTCTCTTGCCAAACCGTAGAACTCCATTCATTGGAGAGACCTTTAGAAACACAAGATCTCCAATGGAAAACTGAAGATCTTTTCTCTTCGGATCGGCATAACTCTTTTGTCTACTAAAAGTTGTCTTCAATCTCTCTCGAATAAATGGAACCTTCTCGGAAGTATACCTTATTAATGTCAGTCCTTCAATATGTTTTTTCCCAACTTCATCCCAACACAAAGGAGACCTACACTTCCTTCCATACAAAGCTTCATAAGGAGACATTTGAATTGTGGAGTGATAACTGTTGTTGTAGGCAAATTCAATCAATGGAAAGTGAGCATCCCAATTCCCTCTAAAGTCTAGAATGCACATCCTTAGCATGTCTTCTAGAGTTTGGATGGTCCTCTCCGATTGCCCATTTGTTTGCAGATAAAAAGCCGTGCTGAAATCAAGCTGAGTACCCAGACATTCTTGCAATTTCTGCCAAAATCTTGAGGTAAATTGAGTACCTCTATCTGATATGATTGAAACTGGTAATCCATGAAGTTTAACAATCTCATCCACATAAATCTGGGCATACTGAGAAACTCCATAAGTCGTCTTGACTGGTAGGAAATGGGCCGACTTGGTCAGTTTATCTACAATGACCCATCTCGAATCATAGCCTCTTGAAGTTCTTGGCAATCCAACCACAAAATTTATGGTCACTCTCTCCCATTTCCATTCTGGCAATGGCAACTCTTGGAGTAATCCAAATGGTTTTTGATGCTCAAACTTGACTTGCTGACAAGTTAAACACTTGGCTACATATTCAACAGCATCTCTTTTCATTCCACTCCACCAATATGAATTCTTGATATCATGATACATCTTTGTTGCACCTGGATGCACATTATACTTGGCATGATGTGCTTCCTTAAGAATCATATCCTCAACCCATCAACTGCTAGAACACATAGTCTACTACTATGCCTTAACAAGCCATCAACAGCATGAAATCCTGGTGCTTTTTCTGATCCCACTTCATTCTTTATCTTCACCAACTGAGAGTCTCTATCTTGATCTTCTCTAATTTGATCAATGAGAAGTGGCTTGACTTGGAAATTTGCCAAAAGCACTCCTGACTCTGACAATTCCCAACTGATTCCTATATCATGCAATTCCTGCACTTCCCTCACTAGGGACCTTCTATTCATTTGAATATGGGACAAGCTCCCCAAGGACTTCATGCTCAGTGCATCGGCTACAACATTAGCTTTCCCTGGGTGATATAAGATTTCACAGTCATAATCCTTAAATAGTTCAACCCATCTTCTTTGCCTAAGGTTAAGATCTTTCTGCTGAAGTATGTACTTCAAACTCTTATGATCTGTGAAAATCTCACACTTTTCACCATACAAGTAGTGCCTCCAGATCTTCAATGCAAACACTACTGCAGCCATCTTGAGATCATAAGTTGGATAGTTTATCTCATGCTTCCTTAACTGCCTCGAAGCATAGGCTATCACTCTTCCATGTTGCATAAGCACACAACCAAGCCCCACTCGCAATGCATCGCAATACACCACATATCCTCCTTCACCCGACGACAAAGCTAAAACAAGTGCCGTGGTGAGACAAGTCTTCAACTTCTGGAAGCTCTCTTCACATGAATCTGATTATAGGAATTTAACTTGCTTCTGAGTGAGCTTGCTCAAAGGAGCTGCAATCTTGGAAAAGTCTTGAACAAATCTCCTCTAGTAGCCTGCCAAACCCAAGAAACTTCTGACTTCCGAAACATTCGTGGGTCTAGGCCAACTAATAATTGCATCAACCTTCTTAGGATCAACTCTAATCCCTTCTTTGCTCACTATATGACCCAGAAAGCCCACATTCTCAAGCCAAAATTGTAACACCTTAGCTTAGCCTGAACCAAATCCATATAGAGATCTTCGGGGGGAGATTTTTAATTTCTTTATATTGTTATGTTTATATATATTTATGCATGAAATTGGTATTTATGCATGTTATTTGAATTAGTTCTAGG
>CANXYC010186833.1:0-13943 GCA_948193065.1 Aleurites moluccanus
TTATGATGTAGATTTGGTGATTTATTTCCTTTTCGGAATATATTACCAAATTAGCCTCTTAGGGTTTCTTAAACTTATTATCTATAAATAGCTTGTAAAACTTTAGGGTTGGACAGCTTTTTGATTAATAAAACATTCAATACTCTATTTTTGAGTTCCACACTCTTGTTTGAACGCTTACACGCTGCGTCATAAGGTGGCCCTCATGAGCCATTAAGAGATGTCCTACCTGCTTCCAATTCTTCCTTTCACACAAATTCAAAATTCAAAAGCTTTAAGGGTGACCATCCCACACAGGGTATATCTCCTATGGCAGAGAAAGATGTGCCTCATAATGTTCAATCAATTGTTAATTCAAAATCAAAGAGTTCATAAGAAGATTTAATTGGCTTGTTAGTTAGGTCAGATCATCTTCAGCCAACTATTACACATATTCCCTATACACCTATCAATTCAATATGTGAGCTTATGCCTAGTCAAGCTGGATGTGCTTTAATCACTAGTCCTTACTCAAATTCACCTGTCGAAGTTCAATACATCTGTACCAATGGCAAGAAAAAAACTGATGAATTTGGTGGTTCTTACTCAAAGAAAGGTAAAAAAAAAAAATAAGATGTATCTATTTTATTAAATCGCAAACTACAAGTGTTCCAAATTCAAAGAAGTCTAGGAGAGGCAAAGCAAAAAAATGCATCAATTATTCATCTGATATTACAATGAGCAAGGTTTGTGAGTGTAGCTCACACATTCATTCTGACTTGGTTGCTAATGATTCTCTGCCTGATGAAGATATTAGATTTAGGATTAATGTTGTTTGTGAGTTATCTGTGTCACATCTCAAAATCACCGGTGCGACGGTCATAGGGCAAAGGTAGGCATAAGGCCACCGTACACCCGTTGAACCCTTAGCTAACCTTGATCAAACATATAACACATACTAGCATCATACCAAATATTCATATCTTATATATCTCATCAACCTGATATAACATTTCCTCTTATTCCTTACCGATCAAAAGGTAATTCTAACATCAATATGGAACAAGGACAAGTCTACAATGCCATCCATGGCAACAAAAGAATAAGCAACATCACACACATCTACGGAGCTTCTAAGAATATACTTCTCATAGACATGAATAAATATATTTATAATTCAACTATTATCCAAAAATATTACATAAAAGAGTCTTCTTGTGGACAAGAAAATCAAGAAGCTCTGTTTTCAGGATTAACTCTCTCTTTATCTAAGCTAAAACCTAAAATTCATAGAAGAGTGATGAGCTTTCAACTCAGTAAGATGTGAACAATTAGAATGGATAACATATACAGAATACTTAAATAGCAAATCTTGAACATGTACTAGGGTACTAAAAAGAAATTTTAACATACACATTAATATCATAAGTGTTTGCAAAGGGTAGCACTATCCAATCATTTCATAATACATATATAAATATCAAATCATAATTCTTTTTAAGAACATAAATTCCTATAAAGAATTGCATTATCAAATAAACATAACATAGAACTGATATCGTATCATAATGTTTGGGTAGCCTTGCTACCTTCACGAGGTACATATGCTTGCGCAGGCATATGCCTAGAGCTCATGATCCCCTCTAGGTGGAACACTGATACTATACCCTATCAGCCAGGCTTTCTCTGTGCACATTGGACCAATGAATTAATTCTCATTGGGAAAAGAGTTCTATAATGTATGTTCTGTGATATACATATCATGTATTAGTTCAACAGTAATTAAAAGTGATTAAGAGATCACAATATATGAATAACATATCATATTATGCATAACAAAGGCTTATTAATGAACTTAGTCCAAGAAAAATAATCAAGTCATTATCAATATTCAAAGATTCTATTTAAGGAGTGCTTCAATAATTTGAACTCATAAATAACATATACATATATATGAATATAATATACTTTAGCAAAAATTCTCATATGGAGAATCATACATATGAAATGAAATTCACACTTACCTCTTAGTACTAAAAAACTTTCTAGTTAAGCTCAACTATTGCTCAAATCCAAAATATCCTTAATTCTTTGAGTTCTCTTTTCCTAAATAAAAATCCCAAAATTCCAAAATTTAGGATTTTCTCAAAACAATCATATAAAATAATTCTCCATAAATTCTAAGCTCCTTAGAGTCTCTATAAACAAATTCTAGCATTAATTTAACTGTTAATAGAAGATGAATAATAATTACAGAGAAAATATACTATTCACAATATTATTCATCCAAAAATCATAAATCTTCATACTACTAAATCTAACCATAATTATTAGCCATTAATGCTCATAAAAGATCACCCACAACTTAAAAATAACCATTCTAGCTAACAAAAAACTTAACTCAAGCTAAAGAGAAGATTTGAGAAAATTACCTTATTTTCTCCTTCAATGAAATTTTGAAGAATTTGGCTTGAATTATGCTCTTATAGTCTTTAATTTGTATTTTTTAGCATTAATAAGGCTTAATTGGAGTATTAAAACCTTAGAAATGAAGAAAAACGACTCATTATTGAGAGAAATAGGAAATGGAAAAAAAGAAAGAAAGAAAAAAAATGAAGTGGAGAAGCTACTGCCAAAAAAAAAATTTGAGTTTACTGTTTACGATACTGTTCATGTGCACTATTCACAGTTACTGTTCACGAGCACTGTTCACGACAGAAACTGAAAAAATTCACTTCGGCAATACATGCTAAACTAACTCTATCTTGAGCTATAAAAGTCTAAATGCCTCGATTCTTCCTTCTACTTAAACTAGACACATGAGACTACAACATATCTCAAATTCTTTCTTTAAAGCCTTGAACATAAATTCATTGAATTCTTCACAAACACAAACTCTGAAATTCAAATCAAAACAAACAAATCTCACTTCCAAAACAAACATTTCATAACAAATTTTATATACATCATTACAAGAATTTCAGAATACATACAAGCAAAAGAAATATCAGGTGTTACATTCTCCCCCCTTTAATAAAATTCGTCCTCAAATTTTAAGAATTTACCTTAAACTTGAAATAGGTGGGGATACTTAGCTTGCATGTTCAACTCACTCTCCCAAGTGCATTCTTCCATAACTTGGTTCTTCCATAAGACTTTGACCATTGCTATCTCTTTGTTCCTTAGCTTCTTGATCATCCTATCAATGATGACTACTGAAACCTCTTCATAAGTCAAATCTTGCTGGAATTCTACCTCTTGAGCTTGCAACACATGAAAAGGATCTGCAACATATTTTCGAAGCCTAGAAACATGAAAGACTGGATGCATATTGTTCAAGTGAGGTGGCAAGGCTAATCTGTAAGAGACTTCTCCAACTTTATCTGACACCTCAAATGGCCTAATGTACCTCGGAGATAGCTTGTCTTTCTTACCAAATCGTTGAACTCATTTCATAGGTGAGAATTTCAAAAACCTTAAGTCACCAACCATGAAACGAAGATCTTTTCTCTTAGGATCGGGATAGCTCTTCTGCCTACTGAAAGCAGTCTTCAATCTTTCTCTGATGATAGGGACCTTTTCTGTTGTATAGTGAATCAATTCAGGCCCTTCAATATGCTTCTCTCCCACTTCATCCCAGCACAAAGGAGACCCACACTTTCTACTATACAAAGTCTCGTAAGGAGCCATCTTGATGGTAGAATGGTAGCTATTATTGTAGGCAAACTCTATCAAAGGAAAATGCTTATCCCAATTACCTCAAAAGTCTAGAATGCACATTCTCAACATGTCTTTTAGAGTTTGGATGGTCCTCTTTGATTGCTTATCTGTCTAGGGATGAAATGCCGTGCTGAAATCAAGATGAGAACCTAAAGACTCTTGTAGCTTCTGCCAAAATCTCGATGTGAATTGAGCTCCTCTATCAGAGATAATAGAAACTAAAATCCCATGGAGTCTTACTATCTCATCAATATACATTTGTGCATATTGAGAAGCTGGGTAGGTTGTCTTGACTGGCAAGAAGTGAGCTGACTTAGTCAATCTATCCACAGTTACCCAGATCAAGTCATGCCCACTTGAAGTCTGTGGCAACCCTACAACAAAGTCCACAGTTATCCTTTCCCACTTCCACTTTGGCAGTGACAACTGTTGAAGTAGACCCGAAGGTTTTTAATGCTCAAATTTAACTTGCTGAAAAATCAAACATCTTGCCACAAACTCTACCACATCCTTCTTCATCTCATTCCACTAATAAAAACTCTTGATGTCGTAGTATATCTTTGTAGCACCTGGATGAACACTATAGCTGGAATGATGTGCTTCCTTAAGAATCACATCCTTTAAACCATCGATTGCTGGAATACATACTCTGCTGTCAAGTCTCAACATGCCATCTATCATAGCAAAATCTGGAGCTTTCTTTATTCCCACATCTCTCTTCAGCTTCACAAACTGAGGATCTCTATCTTGTGCCTCTCTGATCCGATCAATAAGCACTAACTTGACTTGGAAACATGCTAGAAGCACTCCTGTATCTGACAAGTCAAAATTGATCCCCATATCATGCAAACTCTGCACCTCACTCACCAAAGGTCTCTTACTCACCTGAATATGGCTAAGCTATCCAGATACTTCCTACTTAAAGCATCCGCTACCACATTCACCTTACCTGGATGGAATAAAATCTCACAATCACAATCTTTAAGTAACTCCATCCATCTCATTTGCCTAAGATTTGGGTCTTTCTGCTAGAAGATATATTTCAAACTCTGATGATCTGTAAAGATCTCACACCTCTCTCTATACATATAATGTCTTCATATCTTCAATGCAAAGACAACTGCAACCATTTCAAGATCATAAGTTGGATAATTCACCTCATGTTTCCTTAACTTTCTAGAAGCATAAGCTATTACCCTATCATTCTGCATAAGCACACAACCAAGCCCTACTCTTGAAGCATCACAATACATCGCATAACCTCCTTCACTTAATGGCAAAGTTAACACAGGTGCCGTGGTGAGACAAATCTTCAACTTATGGAAACTCCCTTCACATGCATCCGTCCATTGAAATTTCACCAGCTTCTGAGTAAGCTTAGTCAAAGGAACTGCAATCTTGTAGAAATCCTGAATAAACCTTCTATAGTAGCGTGCCAAACCCAAGAAACTATTAACTTCTGAAACATTGGTGGGTCTAAGCCAACTAAGAATGGCGTCTAGTTTCCATGGGTCAACCTTGAGTCCATCCTTGCTCACAACATATCCAAGGAAACAAATATTCTCAAGCCAAAACTCACACTTTAAAAGCTTAGCAAACAACTAATGCTCTCTTAAAATTTGCAATACCATCCGAAGATGTTCTCCATGCTCTTCCTGATTATGAGAATACACAAGAATATCATCTATAAACACTATGACAAACTTGTCCAAAAATGGCTTGAAGATCATATTCATGAGGTCCATGAAAGTAGCTAGAGCATTAGTCAATCCAAAAGGCAACACTAGAAACTCATAGTTACCATATCTCATTTGGAAAGCAGTCTTAGACACATCTTCATTCTGAATCCTCAATTGATGATAACCAGACCTCAAGTCTATCTTGGAGAAATGACTAGCCTCCTACAGCTGGTCAAACAAATCATCTATCCTTGGTAAAGGATACTTATTCTGAATAGTGATCTTATTGAGTTGCCTATAATCGATACATAGTCTCATAGACCCATTATTCTTCTTCATAAAGAGTACAGGAGCACCCCAAGGAGAACTACTGGGTCGAATGAATCCTTTGTCAAGCATATCTTGTAACTGAGTCTTTAATTTTCTTAACTCTACTAGTGCCATACGATATGAAGGAATAGAAATCGGAATAGTGCCAGAAAGTAACTCAATACCGAACTCAATTTCTCTATCCGATGGCAACCCAGGTAACTTATCAGGAAATACATTTCGAAAGTCACTAACAAAAGGAATCTGCCGCAAGCCTTTCACTTCCTTGCGAGTATCACGGATGTATGCCAAATATCCTTGGCAATCTTTCCTCATCAATCTCCTAGCCTTAATGGCAGATATCACATTATAGGGTACTTCACTGCTTTCCCCTTGAAATTCAAATTCCTCACCCGAAGGTGGCTTAAACACTAACTTCTTCTCATGACAATTTATGGATGCATAAAACTTAGACAATTAATCCATGCCCAAAATCATATCAAACTCAAGCACCGATAACACAATCAAATCTGACTCTAAACTCTTATTGTTTATGCTAACTATACAAGATGGATAAAAGTGTTGAACCTCTATCTCTTCCTCTAAAGGAGTAGATACAACCAAAGCATTCTTAAGCAATACACATGGCATATTCAACTTCTTAGCAAAATAAGGCAAAATAAAAGAATGCGAAGCTCTTAAATCAAATAACACTCTAGCATTCAAAGCTTGGATCGTAAGAATACCTGTGACCATAGTGTTAGAAGTCTGCACCTCTTGTTATGTCAAAGCAAATACTCTCCCTCTACCTTTGCCCAAAGGTGTTTGAACTGCTGTCTGTCCAACTATCTGACATGAACTTCTGCCTCCCTCTGTAGCTCTACCTAAAATACCATGGCCTACGCAGGACTGCTAACCAACAACTCTCCTATCCATTTGGACTGAAGCCTGAGAAGTCTGAGGTCTAGCTCTAAAAGAAGATTGTGGACAATCCATAAGCAAGTGACCCTACTCTCCACACCCGTAGCATGTATCTATCCCAAAGTGATAAGTTCCTCTGTGAAGCTTACCACACATAGGACAAGGAGGAATAGTAGTCCTAAGTGGTGCTGAATTAGTAATACCATAACTCATATGAGGTGCTGGTCTAGAGGAATTTTGCCTCTGCTGAGATCTCTCTGAAGGTCACCCACAACTTAAAAATAACTATTCTAGCTAACAAACAACTTAACTCAATCTAAAAAGAAGATTTGAGAAAATTATCTTGTTTTCTCCTCCAATGAAATTTTGAAGAATTTGGCTTGAATTGAAATTCTTATAGACTTTAATTTATGTTTTCTAGCATTAATAAGGCTTAATTGGAGTATTAAAATCTTAGAAATGAATAGGAAATGGAAAAAAAGAGAGAAGAAGAAAGAAAGAAAAAATGAAGTGGAGAAGCGACTGCAAAAAAAAATAAATCCCAAGTTTTCTGTTCACGATACTGTTCACATGCACTGTTCACAGTTACTGTTCATATGCACTGCTCACATACACTGTTCACGACAAAAGCTAAAAAATATATTCACTTTGACAGTACATGTTAAACCAACTCTATCTTAAGCTACAGAAGTCTAAATGCCTCGATTCTTCCTTTTACTTAAACTAAACATATGAGACTACAACATATGCAAATTCTTTTTTTAAAGCCTTGAACATAAATTCACAAAATTCTTCACAAACACAAACTCTGAAATTCAAATCAAAACAAACAAATCTCACTTCCAAAACAAACATTTCATAACAAATTTTATATATATCATTACAAGAATTTCAGAATACATATAAGCAAAAGAAATCTCAGGTGTTACAATTTGAACCTCCCTCTTTTTTTGAGTCAATTAGAGAAGAAGCTGAAGATATTATTGTTACTAGAGAAAGATTTAGGTTGAATTTTAATAATAATAGAGATTCTTTTATTAACAAGATTATTGAATTACAAGATGCAAAAAAATCAATATGGAAGGAGATGAATGAGGGTCATAATTAACATTCCATTTATGCATTTATGTGTTATAGTTTTGGTCTTTTCTTGTTAAGATTCTCTTCATCCATATAGTTTAATCCTCTGTTGAAATATTCATTATCATCTCTAGATGCAAAATGCTCTTCAAATCTTTCCTTATTTGGGAAAGGTTTCAATTGAATTGTATTCTACCTTCTAGAGATCGATATCAAACTTTTAGTTTTATGCTGTGTTTTATCACATTTATCTTTTTATTTTCTATATTTTATAATCATTTATTCAATATCTTTTGTTTGTTCTCTTTTATCCTTTTTTTTCCCTTTGCTTATTGCCCTTTTTTTGGAATCTTGTCATCCTTTTATCATTCTATCCCTTTGTTCTCGTCATCTTATTTGATCCTTGAGTTTTTTCACTTTAGCTGTTAGTTTGTTGGTTTATCTAAAAGTCTTAGCTTATTTGCTCAGTCTTAGGCTTTTATTCATTCTAGTTTCCTATCTTTCCCTCTTATCCTATCTTATCTTTTTTAGTCCTTACCTCCTAGGTGTGGCTTCTCTGATCCTTCTTTGTTCTTTATACAGGTTACTTTGATCCTCTTTTGTTCTCAATAACATTGTTGGATTAGCAATACTATCTCAAATGGTCTGTCAGCTTTATTCAGCTTGTGGAGGGTTCAATAGCTTTTTGTCTATTCTTGGTCTTTTATTGGTGTCTTTATCAATCTTTAGTTTCATTATTCTAGGTGGCTATATTTATATATAAGTTTGAAATTGGAGGCAAATGTTCAGAATTTTAGCTCAAAGATTTTGTTGGTGATTTCATTTCCATATTTTAGGAAATATTTAAGTTCATTATGGCTCTCCAATGAGCATTTTCCTTTATGTTTGATTTTGGAATTATAAGATCTTCATCGATATGCTCATTGTTATGTTGTTCCTCACTGTCTTATTATTCTGAATTACTACTATGATTCTTTTGGATCACAGAAATGCCTTTTGTTTTTATTGATGTTTTGTTCCAGATTATCTTTTTGGCCTTTGAGCTAAGCTCTGGTTTTATGCTTCTTTTTTGTTATTCTCCATAACATTTGGTCTTTCAATTTTTCTAAGGTTATAGTTGTAACTAATTTTCATTATTAATATAATTTTCCTATTTCCTATAAAAAAAAGGTCGCAGAGCCTTTACCGCCAATTGAAGAAAATTTTCTTTGGTTGTACAACATGAGAGACAATTAATTACTCCTAAGAATGCTACTCAAGAATTTGTTGCCTTTGCTAGTTAATGAGCTCTAATGATTTTAATCAGACAACAAACAACTTTTAGTTTAATCGTCAATGCGCTATAATGATTTTAATTAGACAACAAATAACTTTCAGTCCAGTAATGCTAACACTTATCAGAATATAAGATTTTTCAATTCAGGCAATAAAAGGCCTATTTACACATTATGTGCCTATCTTGGGCACATTATTGATAATTGTTATAAAAAACATGGAAATCCTCATGGCTTCAACTCTGCTATTAGACAAAGGATGAGACCTTCAATTGCTAATGTCAACTAAGTAGAAGGATGTGGTATTGAACATGGGATGAGTATCATTATGAATATGGTGGTGTTGATCAGTTTGCTGTGCATAGTCATTCCTTTTCTAGAAACCAGTTTTCTGCTAGGAATTCTTGTTTACAGTCAAGCCCCATGGTGCATAGTCAAGCAAATCAATGTCAAGCTTCCTCATTTACTATTGGATCTCTTTCATTCATTAAGAACAATGTCAACAATTACTTGCCTTATTACAGCCTTCACAATTTCCAAACACATCAAATATCTCAATTGCTCATTGTAATGTCTTGATTTCTGCTTAACCAAGACATATTGCTTCTGGTATATCTCTTTTATTATTATCTAATAAAATATGTGAATCATGGACACTGAGAATATTAATCTTATTTACTTTTTGTTGCTTTTCTTTCAAACTTATAAACATGTTCTAATTTCTTTGTGAAGCTACCAAATAATAAGCTTATACTAATTTCTCATACCAATGACAAATTCATTTCAACAAATGTATTGCATGTACCACAATTCACATATAACATCATTTTCATTAGTAAACTAACCTTGCATTGCAGACTTTGGAGATGATTGGGTGAGCAAAACAAGTTGATGGTCTCTATTAATTAATTGAAGCTTTTGTCGCTATTGCTTAGTGTGATTTATAGTATTGTAGGTTAAGTCGTGTTTCTGCTTATGGAATAAAATAAGTGATCAAATCACAATATCAAATACCAATGTTTGCGATGTTTGTCCTCTTATTAAACAAAAGAAACTTTCTTTTTTAACTAGCAATTTTGTTTCTTCTACCATCTTTGATTTAATTCATGTGAATATATGGGGACCAGTTAACCCTTATTTCATTGGTCATTGCTATTTTCTTTTAATAGTATATGATTATTCTAAGTTTACATGGTTATGTTTGATGAAATCCAAATTTGAAACAAGAAATTTACTTTAACATTTTTGTTTTCAAGTGCATACTCAATTCCTTAGAAAATAAGATAATTATATCAGACAACGGCTTAGAATTCAATGTGCTAGAATTTTATAGTTCCTAAGGCATCACTTGATGTAGAGAATATCCATTGTGAGTTTTTAGTAAGTAGAAATAAAAACAAAGGTCCAAATAGTTCTTTTTTATCGGTACACAGATAATATGCCCTAATTTTTTATTCAGAATGAGCTATTGGTCACATAATATATGGATCAATATTGATTATCGAGATCTACCTGTCACTCATCTTTTTAATCCAAGATAAACTCATTTCAGCTCAAAAATCATTCATTTAGGATCTAAATGGGTCACTTTTATTTTTGGACTATTTTTGAACTCTTTATTTTGATTTCTTTTACTGTGGTTTTATTATGTTTTTACTTTTTAGGATTTGTAAGATTCCTTAACTTCTTCTCTATGTGGTTTTTGATTAATACTCTTAAACGCTTGTACACTACATCAACACTCATCAAACCTCTTACATAGAAACACCTTAACAGAACAATATAGTATAAAAACAACATCAACATATCTTTAAATGTAGCTAAAGCATTAAGATTTCAAAATAATATGCATCTCTCTTTCTAAAGTTTTTATGTTTCACTTAATGTTTATCTTATTAATAAAACTTCTACCCCCACTTCTAAATGAAAAAAACTCCATATGAAAAGTTATATAGCTCTCCTCTTGACTTTACTCATTTAAAAGTTTTTGGATTCCTTTGTTTGGCTTCATCTCTTGCAAGAAATTTGATCCTAAGGCATCCAAATGTATTTTCTTAAGTTATCAACATGGTACAAAAGGATATAAAGTTTATGATCTTAATACAAATTCCATTTCACTTTCCAGAAATGTTACATTTCATGAATATATCTTTCCTTTTCATTCTCTAAGAACTTTAGCGGGTACTTTTGTTTATCCCATTCCATATGATCACTCTAACCTTATTCCTACTTCATCTCAATTTATCTCATCTCCCTCTTTTAACTCTTTTGTCACTGACTTTGTGGATACTGCTTTTGCAGATATTATCTCCTTCATCAATTTTTCACTTCTCATGTTCCTTCACAACCTCTTAGAAGATCTACTAGGCATCATAATTCTCCCTATATTTGTAGGACTATCATTGTCAGCTGGCCTTCTCCTTGTCTTTGTCCAATTTAGTCATCATCTACTAGTAGGTACACCCTATTTTTTACCTAAAGTTGTTTCTTATGATAAGTTTTCTCCTTCCTATAAAGCTTTCTCTGTTAACATTGCCACCTTAATTAAACTCAAAACTTATAAGGAGGTTGTTCAGGATATTAAATGGAAAAATGCCATAAATGCTAAATTAATAGCTTTAGCAGCCAATAACACGTGGAAACTAAATACCATACCCCCTGAGAGGCACCCAATAGGTTGCAAATGGGTTTACAAAATAAAATAAAATGTTGATATTGAGAGGCAAAAGCCATACTTATGGCCAAAGATACACTTAGTGGAAAGGAGTTGATTATTTAGATATATTTTCCCTTATTGCCAATATGACCACCATTAGAGCTCTCATTTCCATATCATTATCAAAACACTAGCATATGGAATAACTTAATTTTAGTAATGCCTTCTTATATGGAGATCTCCATAAAAATATGTATATATAGCTTCTATAAGGTCTCAAACCTTCACAACCAAATCAAGTTTGTCACTTACTGGAATCTATTTATCGCCTTAAACAAGCTAGTATGCAGTAGTATGCAAATCTTTCTCAAGCTTTAATTAATAAAGACTTTATTTAAGCTCATTCTAATTATTCTCTATTTATCAAGAAGAATGATCAATCTTTTACTGCCATTCTCATTTAGGTTGATGATGTGATTCTTGCTGGAAATTCTATCTCTGAAATTTAAGATATCAGTTAGTATTTTCATGCCACTCACTTGACTAACGACAAGAATGATCTTAGCTTCTTTGTCCAACAAATCTCACAATTTCTTAATAAGCCTACATAAACTCATATGGAAACTACTCAGAAAATTCTAAAATATTTTAAAGCCTTTTCAGGTCAATGATTATTTTTTTTTTTGCCAACTCTCAGTTGCAAGTCCAAGGTTTTATAGATTTAGATTGGGAAACTTTTCAACTTACATACAAATTAATCATTGAATATTGCATCTTTTTTGGTTTTTCATTAGTTTCTTGAAAATTCAAAGCAAAATATAATAGTCGGATCCTCTTCAGAAGCTTAATATAGGACCATGAATTCTACCACTGTCACGGCCCAATTTTAGACCATGACGGTCCTAGGGTATAAGTAATGCCAAGGCGACCAATACCTCGAAGAACCCATGCTTTTACTTTAGCTTAACTTTTACAAACTAATAATGTCATTAATAATCATTCCTTAAACAAATAATATATTTTAGGTAGTAATTTTTTTTCTAAAACATCATAAAATTCTTACAGAAAAACTGACAGAGTTTCCTTTATAACTCTGACTTAAGCTATCCGTAAGAAATAAAAATTATACTTTCAATTAAATACACATCCCCTTTTATCCTCCATTAATCAATCACAACTCAATAAGCACTTCATAATTTACATTCATATCTCATATCATATATATACATCATTAACATTTTCATATCATACTTGGTTAACATTTTCATCACATTTAAACATTATACTCTTAGCCAACCTATCACACCATGGCATATGGAATTTTACCCTCCCTAGCAGAGGTCAGAGCATATAAACATATATCTATATACACAGCCGATGGATTATTAACTACACCCTCGAAGTAGTCATGTTATAACATATTATATGCAAATGTCTCATATAGCATGAACAGATCAATAGTAAGTCTCAAATATGACTTAAATGATGTTATATAATATCATAAAGATCAAAGGAACAATTTGGCTCAATGTGAAAATTTTGGTCTCCGGGGCCCGGTTGCACCAGCGTAGTTGACACCCCTAAATTACGGGTCCATTTCTCATTTTTCAGGCACTTTTTGGTTTGCCTTGAAATCAACATTTCCAAGGCATTTTCTTTATACAAATAATAAATACATATATATAATAGGCAATTGGGCTTAATTTCACATCAAAAAGCCTTTCAGAATGAATTTTATATATAATCAAAGTTTAGGTCAGTTTCAGACATTTCAGCAGCGCTATTTTAGGTCATTTTAGCAAAACTGTCCAAAAGTGGATCATTAATGGTTTTCAATAAAGGATATCATTTCATATGCATGAATTATGAATAAATAATGTATGAATCATATATATAGACTTACCTCAACAAAAAAAACTCCAATATTTTCCCAGTAGGCCTAGTTAGCCCACGACTCGCCGTCAGCGGCCCTTGCTTGGGAACTTTCCCCTATATTAACCAAATCACTTCAGTAAGACTTATACTCAATACCATTCATATCAAAACACATATCAAAGCATATTAAAGCATATTAGCATACATAAACACATTCTATACACTATAAACCCTATATCACACAATTGACACTTTTCATACCTTTTATGCATCAAATGCATTTCTATCACTACATTTCATTCACATTTTATATATTCATCATTATAATGCTAAGTTAAGAACTTCCAAACACTTAGTTCAATATTTCATACTAAACATACATCAAATTTCAAGTATGCTTTCCAAGTACTTATATCATTCAACCTTTCCACATTTGAACTTATACATTTC
>CANXYC010186923.1:0-23989 GCA_948193065.1 Aleurites moluccanus
TCATCAATTTCTTGTTGGCAAATTGATGCTTCTTGATCAGTCCGCATCAATTTGAGGGGGGATATCAGTCAAGATTATAATTAGGCAGATATCAATCAAGAATATTAGTTAAGATTATAATTAGGCAGATATCAATCAAGATTATATTTAGGCAGTTAGTATTTAAATTTGCCTTTATTGGCTGCTTCCAATTTAGCTCCTCATTTAGTTCCTAAATTAGCTCTTGTATTAAATGTAAATATATTTTCTTTATTCATGTAATAGCTGATATATTTAGATTAAGAATATTTATTTTGTTACCAAAAATACATTATATAGATTATTTTTTATTGGAATAAAAGCAAAGGGAATGGTATTCAGCCATTTACTCAAAGATGTTTTGTATGGCTTTTCAAAGAGTTACTGATTGACAAGGAATCTGACTACTATCACATTAACACATTAAGAAATTACAACAATCAGACAACCAAAATGGCAATAGGAGAAAGACGAGAATAATCAATTTTTATTAATGTGGCACAAATACACACTACAATTATATAGTGTAATCATGTGTTCATATCAATATGAATAGTCTATTTTTAAATAAACTAGGCAGATATACTTAGTACAATGCACAAAAACTGTTTAGTGACATCATCAAAGCATAGCATAGAAACAAATAATGTTTGCTAAACACTGCCTCGTCATGTATATAGTCATCAAAAGATTAGGGTTGGAGATTATCTACATAGACCAAATAAATTAAACAAACCAACATAGGGATAAAGAAGATGCACAATGTATGAATTCAAAAGCCTATATCATGTAAATTTTTCCAGTCCCTACCAGTGGAAAGTCCTCTTCAATTAGGACAAATTTTGTTCCATTTTTGCTGTCAAACGCTAATATAAACTGAGGATGGCATTATCAAAATGCCATTCCAATTTTTTTTTTTAATACAAAAAGCAAAACGTATCTCTCTTATTTGAAAAAGTAAGACGGTGGTCTTAGCAGAAGCTATTGTACACAAAACCAAACTTTCAATCAGACCTAGAAGGACAAGCGGCAGCAACGAATGGTGATGCAATGAAACAACATTTCTCACCTTTTGTTTTCTTTCCCCACTCTTTTTTCTTGCTTGCCTCTTCATGAGCAAGTCCAAGAAGCTGATCTCTTAACCACTGGCTTCATTTGCTTGTCTTCTTCAAGTGAAATCATGCCCAAATGTGAAGGATCCTCCAGCATCATCTTCGCCACCAAGTACCCAGCGATTGACCATGTCTGGTATTTCCTTGCCTGTTTACCAATAAATCTCCCAAGTTTTCCATCATAATACTCTGGCCAGCTGTCTTTCAGAAGACGTGTCTCAGCAAGATCGATTGCTCGTCTTGCAATTTGTGGCCGTCCCGTTTTGATGCACGCGGCAGTTAGCAACCATAAAAGCACTGCATTCACATACCATAGGAAAAAGGATAATTCCCAAAAAATAAATAAAAAAGAGGATGCTATTATCATCACAAGTATTTACTCGCTGCATATTGTACAAAAACAACTGCAAAGAATATCATAGAAAAATATGAGATTAATTAGTATCATTTTTGGCACATGGAAACAAAAATATTCAGTTAGCAGCAATTATATTTACATTTAATTCCAGCATGAACATCTCATCCACCTATCAGGAATTGGATTATTTAATTCCATTATAAATTAACCAAATTAAAACAATCAAGGCCCCTCCTGAAACCCAGCATATCAATAAAAGGCTTTCCAAGATATCACTATTTACAAGGTTGCGATTACTGAAAATGGAACTCCAAATCCTAGGAAGAGGACACGAGAATTAATTTAAAGCTGATTACTCAATAATTATAGAACATAAACTTAGACCTATCTGTCCCAGTTTGGAAGGTTATTTCAATCAAGAACCCTTCATTTACCAATGATCCAAAGTTCCTAAAATACTGAACAGAAATCTCATCAAATACCAAGCAGAAAACAGAGATCCGGCACTCTTATTTAGAGGCTGTTCAAGCTGAGTAACCTCAATCCACTGACCCCCAATTTGAACAAAGTCAGGGCAAAGAGTTTTCAAAAGCCCACTATTCGTTTACTAAATATGCCATGTTTCAGGAAAAGAAACTGGATTGCTCAGTTGGTTTTCAGGATTTATTTTGCACCATATTTAGGTCCAAAATGTCTAGGGCATGACTAAGCTTGAATACATGCAAAAAGAATACCGAAAGACAATATGTACATAGCACATAATTTTGCATTTCCCTTCAATTAACTCCACAATTTTATAAATGATTCATCAAAAGTCTCTATTCAAAGGCCTTTTAATACCAAACAATATTCTATGAGCCCTCATGAAAGAAGACAATGAGACAGTCTTCAGATACTGTTTTAAACTCTGTCAATCAGATACCATAAGTATTTAGTTTAGATATAGAGAAAATGGGATAAACCTGGCCAAGATCCTCCGTTATGGTAACTCCATCTTGTATTCTTGGGATCACAACCGGTCACATTTCGCCATTCATGACTTTCTATTGCAGGATAAGCTATTTTCAAAGGCATTTCTCCAACCAGCTCCTCCCAGCGAGCTTCAATAAGATCCATGATAGCCATTGACTGCTCAGGAGTTGCAAGAGATGAGAGAATGGCAACACAATTACCTAAAGCGAACCATCGAAAATCCATCCTTGCAGGACTAACATTCCCAATAAAATAACCACCACGGGTTGGCATAAAATCAAACACCCAATCTGGTATTGAATCAGGGATGACATTGAACTTATTTACTGCAGTATGTGAATACTCCTCAGTTTTATATCTGTATATGTCATTTAGTTGTTGAAAGTCTAACCAGAAGTAACTTCTCATGTGATAGCTCAATGCATGCAAACGTTTCACAATTCTCTCAATGCATTCTTTTCCTTCTGCATCATGTTTCAACATCATCAATGCACATCTCAATGCCATAAAAAAAAGTGCTTGGATTTCAATAGGATAACCGTAAATGCCCTGCAATATAAATCTAAACCTTCAGAAAATTTATAGGGGGTAAAACTTAAAATCTAAATAGAGATTGAATGTTTAATTGGTCATCTGCTAACGTCTAAAAGTTCTAAAAAAATCAAAATGACCACTGCCAACAATAAAAGGGCACAAATCAACAGCATATAAATTACTCTTACATTCTAAAAGATATCAAACAGAACAGACTGCAATTGGAAATAATATTTAAAGAATTAGTTTTTAATTTGTTGTGCATGGAATCACGTAGTGAGGTGAGTGGAAGGCTAGAAATGGTGATTTGGACTCAATGTGAATTCCTGTATGAGAAAATATTAAAACAATATGCATCAGAGTGGCAGGCATTAAATCATAGCATTAATCAATCCAGAGAACAGAACAGGAGAAGAGCCAATGTTTAATGTGCAAAATTAAACTTCAAAATTCCTGAACACATATTTGTTTAATCCATATCTAATATAGAATTATGGATAACAAAAGTTCATGTGTCTATTTTTATTACTTAGTCTGGATTTACCTGAAAAGAGAAAAAGTAGAAATATGGCATTAAGGAACAAGGAGGAAGCCAAAAGTTACTTGCTTTTGAAGTGATTCCTCAGTGCATAACCATCTTATCTTTGAATATCGTTAAATGAAGCACATAGTTGTAATAAAAAAATGGAATGAACACAAATATCCAAGTCTAGTAATTCAGGCAGCAATTATTAGAAAACAAAAAAGGAAACTCTCTTTTTCTATGCACTGAAGCACATGTTGAGCACAAATTGTAACAATACTAGGAAACAACAATTTAGACTTAAAACATAAGAGTGGGTATATATAGACTATGGAAAGAGTTTGGTTAAGCTATACTAGAATCAACCGAGTATACAAATGGAAGTATGGAACTATTAGACACATTTGATTTTTTAGCCCAAGTTATCGATAATGGTGGCATTCTCTAGCAATATGATAAATGGAAGAAGTCTCTAAAGAAGAGAATATGGGAAGACAAAATAAAATGAGCATCTTGAAACCCATGAAACTGTGTTTTGTACACATCTAAAATCACTTAATCTCTAAAATCTTAAAGATAAGTAATTCAAACAAATTTCCACATGAATAATAAAGAGCAATGATTTTTAAATCTTCTTCTTTTTCACTATAGCATAAAAAGTTGTAGGGAACCTATGTATTTCCCCCCATATATGCTCAACAATAGAACCTACTACATTTATCTTCATGAAGCTTAAGTCCTAACATATAACATATCCTCAAGTGACTCACAAGATAATTTGGCATCCAGTATATATAATTTTACTCAACTAGAAGGCACATTTTCTTGATGTTTCTCTCACTTAGAAGTTAAAACTGTGGCAAACTAAAAAAAAAAATTATATAAAATGGAGAATATATTAATTTTCAAATAATATTATTCATGCATAAAAATGAGAACACCACATATTGTCGGCTTCTCAAAAATCAATTAATTTCTCCAATAAAATTCCCCTACTATGTAAAGGGAGGGAAGGGAAACGTGTAATTAACAATCTCATAACTAAATTCCAAAACAACGATATGGACATATAGTCCACCATATAACCAATTTATGTTAACCATCCAGATAGATAACTAACTCTCATTAGAATTCACTCAGAAGAGCAAGTATTTCATTAAGCATGAATACTTCGCCTGTCAACTAATATGCTAAGGAAATCAATATTTTCTCCATAATATCAAAATAAATCAAATCACCCAAATCAAATCCAAGCAGCAAAACAATCATAGCATAGTCATCATGAGGAAGTTAATGCTTTCTTAAGTTTAATGGAGTTAGTCTGCTTCATATTAATGCACACAAAGTGAAGGAAAAGAGGTAGGGGGGAGAGGAAGGGAGAAAGCTCGATTAAATGAGACCAAGAGAACAGCTTACCATTCTGCGATCAATCATTGAGCAGCCATCAGCACAAAGAAGAGTTGGGAATGTATCAAACCCCTCTGACAAGCATAGAGTCAATATAAGTCTCATCCCCTTTTGACACTCTGAAGTCTCTGCCAGAGATAAATCCCCTGTAGACTTGGTATATGCACGGAGCAGAATGATCCACCAGAAACCAGAGTCAACAGGAGCTACTCTTCCAATTGCACTCTCACCAAAATCTGCCATAAGAGTATCTGTTTTTCGAACAGGGTCATGAAGAACTTTAAAGCTAGCTGGCATTGCCCCTTCCCCAAGTTTAAATCTATCTATTCTCTTTTCCCATCCTTGAAGATGCAGTGTCTTCAATAGGAAGTTCTTAACTATCTCAGGCTCCCCATTCATCAGAAATGCAAGGGCACTGGGTACAAAATCTCGCACAAAAACCTAAACAGAAAGAGAAGAAAAAAAAAAGAAGGGAGAAAAAAAAAACATTCAAATGCATTTTCAATTATATTTTGAACTTCCTCCTAGTTGAAGCCATCAAAATTAAGAATCTTAAGCATTTGCACTGCATCATTTCTTGAAATTAATAGGTCTTGATCAAAAGGTTTAGAATTTCAATTACATGATTAAATACGCATCAGAATTTACTCTTAAGTTTCACAGCCATACAATTATCAATAAACAATAGGCTAGAAAAACCATAATGGGTATCAGAATTTGGTTAAACAATTACCTGGTCATAGTTCAAAACCTCCTCGGAGGCGTGATCGACTGCAGCAATAGTGCCAACTGGTTGGCGTCTGAAGTAGACTATAGAACGCCGTAGTGCTTCCCAGGCATCAGCCACCATGGGGTGGGGCTCAAATGAGTTGCGAGCAGATGAGGCCGGTGTGTCAAACCCAGACCTTGACCTTCCTGCAGGAGAGTATGTGTTCTCAAAGTTATCAAGGCCTCCTCTTGTGAGCCCAATAGAGAGTTCACTTAGTGACCTCTCATCAAACGATCTCTGCCTTTCTATGTTCAGCCTTGGCTTGTCAAGAATGCGAGAGAGATCAAAATCATCCATTTCATTGATTGAGCAACTCGAGCTCACATTCCGAAGCCCCATTTCTTTAGTCCCATCCATTTAATTTTCAATTTCTATTCTTGAATAATGCAGTGACTACTTTGTTTCTATCACCATTAAGAAGAAGATGTCAAGGTTTTAGGATACTAATGTTCAAAAGCAACACTAGAAATAGAAAATGGCAAGTTCAAAAGAATTGGAAGCTCAAAAAGGAAGAAGAAACTATTAAGAACCAAAAAAGAAAAAAAAAAACTATTTTTAAGCAAAATTTAGTAGTTCTCATCCATTCAACTAGGTGTCAAATTATTAGAACACATCAAATGGAAGAAGAAAGAAAAATAAGAAACCCTTCTCTTAATATTGCCTAAACAAGATGAACAAAAAAAAAATTCCATTTGCAGATTTTTTTTTTTTTTTTTTTAAATGATCAAGTATAACAAACCATTGAAGTTCAAAATACAAAGTTAATTTGAGACAAACAGCTTAAAAAAAATAGAAAGAAAAGTTCTTTGCATATTTTTGTTCAAAATACATCCATTTCACTTGAATTTCAATTACATTAAGCAATAAATTTATTCTTATTATAAAAAAGCAAAAAAAATTCTTGAAAAAAAAAACACAAACAATAGATAAAATTTTCCACTAAAGAAGTATGTGAAAGTATCATCAATCACCTAACAAAACAAATAGTAAAATGGAATAAGAAGACCAAAATTGCAGGTTTTCAATAGAGAAAAAGGGATCAAATTGAGCTCCAAAAAGAGACAAAAGCCAGATCTAAAGCCTACTTAAGAAATGTTGCTCTATAATATGTATAGAGAAAGAGAGAGGTAGAGAGATAGAGAGAGAGAGAGAGAGAGCAAACCTTCACGAAGCATAAAAATGGCGAGGAGGAGAGAGATCGCCGACGGGAAACAAATAGCAATTTCGCCTGATAACGGTCGGCGAAGAGACAAAAGATAAAAAATGAGAGAGAGAGGAGAAAAAAAGAGCATGTCTTCAAATGTTGATATTTATAGACACTGTTTGTCAAATGGTTTTGTGTAAGAAGAGAGGAGAGAGAGTAAGAGAGTGACCGGAATAACCGGTGAAAGGGCACGAGCTGAAAATAAAGTCTGTGATCTTGATTGTCCTACGTGGCACAAACGACACGCAGTTTGACTGACTTTGAAGGAATATTGCATTTTCTCAGTGACAACTCTTTTTATCTGTTTGTGGCAGCGTTTCTCTTTTACGGTGATAATCGTCAGAGATTTTATTTTATTTTTTTTTATATATTATATATAATAATTATTTTGGCAAATTAAATACAGTTGGACTTAGGTGAGGTTAATTAGGTAATTAAAAAAATATTAATTTTTGTTTATGAAATCCACTTGCACTTTTTAGGTGACACTTCCATTATAAATTTAAATTTAAAATCTTTTAATTCATAAGTCTCTATTTTGAATTTTTACCATTAGATTAAGATCTCATTGACAATCTAAAAAATTAGGGATTTCTACTAGAAAAATTAGGGATTCAAATTTATACATTCTATTTTTTTTTTAAAAAAATAGGGATTCAAACTTTACATTCTCTTCTTTTTTAAATATGTATATTTATATATATTAAAAAAATTAAATAATTTTAAATATGTATATTTATATATATTAAAAAAATTAAATAATCATCTAAAAAATTAAATTATGATGAGATAATTAAATTTTTATCATATCAGAGAGAAATTGTATTTTTCTTAGAAATTTCAATAAAAAATTAAAAATTGTAATATCTTATAAATTTATTATTAACAACTAAATTGACAACTTAAGTTAGTAGACAATCTTCTAAACAAAAGTTATTATAGTTAATGCAAGATTTGGATAAACTCTTTTGGAATAAATTCCCGTTTTCTTTTTTAAATCATACCACCAGCTTTTAATCATTATTTAGTTTCAGGGCTATGCATGGTTGGAATAAAATTAAGAGTCTCAAAATTTTTGAATCGAATCAAATTTTCAAAAATTTTATTTTTAAATTTTCAATCTTGCAATGAATTATTACGAAAATTTGATACGGTATAATTCAGAAATATAGATTTTCGAGAATTTAATTTTAATTCAAATATATTTCAATTTGATTCGAATATTTGAAGATTTAATTCAGGTATTCGGGAATAACATAATTTTATAATATATATAAAAAATATTATAAATTTATAATTATATAAATAAAAATATATGTATAAGTAATAATATATATATCATATATTATAAATTTATAATTATATAAATATAAAAATATGTATATATTGTAAATTTATAATTATATAAATATATATAAATTATTTAATCAGTTTGATTTAATTCTTGGTACGAAGATCAAAGCATTTTTTATCTCGTCCCGTTATATTAATTCGATTTCAGTTTGGTTAGATTATTTTTTGAGTTTCGAATATTTTTTTCCGTTATTTTTTTGTTTCGAAAATTTGAATTGATTCAAAATTCTGGCTTTTCATGCTCAGTCTATTTAGATTAGAAGTGAAAAAAATAATAATTATCATTTGATAAAAATTGAGAATTTCATAAAATATAAGAGTTTTATTTATAGTATTATATAACTCATCTACTCAAAATATTTTCCAAAGTATATGATGCTTGTTATGTTGATTTTGTTCCATTTTACAAACCAATCTTATTGATATCCTTTTTCCTTTAAGGGAAGTAATTGATGTTGTTGCATTTAACTAAAAATTATACTATATGTATGCATGATTTCAATAGACAATTTCAATTCAACTAAAAACTTCTAATCAATGATGTTTTGGTATAATTGGTTAGGATTAAAGCTCTATAAGACTACAATTAAAAGGTTCAAGGTTGGAGCTCCAATATTGATAATGGGGAGTTTTAATTTGTTTGTATTTGTTTTGCCTATATTAGCTTTTATTATTTATTCCTATCCTAATTTAGTTGATATTTATAATGAAGGTGTTTAGTAATTCAATTATTAAATTAGGATTTTATTGTCAAATATATTTTCTATTTCATAATAAATATTTTAATTTTTTTCGATATATACTAATTTAATTGTCTTATTTTTCTCATCCAAATTACATTTTATTTTAATATTATAATAATATTTTTATTAAAAAATATGTTAAAAAATTTAAAAATTAATTAATAGATATCGAATGTGAGATAATTATAAAAATGGAAAGAGATTAAAATAATAAATAAATTAAAAATATTAAAATAGATAAAAAAATTATTTTTAATAATTATATATTTTATAATTAACACGTTTATTATAAGATGAATTAAATAATAAAATTTTTTAAAAAAATGAGTTTATGTAAAATAATTTGTAAATAGCAACTTAAAAAAAAAAAACTCAATTTAACACCTAAAATTTATTAATTTTTATCACTATCAAACACTCAATTAACTAAAAAAAAAATCTACCTGTTTAATCTATTTTGAATCCTCAATATCCTCAAATTGAGAGAATATCACCTATGCAAAGAATATACCCATGATTCAAGTAGATATTGACTGGGTAAATCCAAAACATTAGGAAGAATCTAGATAAAAATATTATGTCCAAATGACCAAAATACCCTTTTGCTTGGAATCTTTCCAGTGTCCATAAAATTCTCCCTCCCTCATGTACATGCAACTAACTAAAATAATTAAAACAAAAGTTAATTGAAGAGTTAGTTGTGCAATGCTATGGCAATACTGATTGCTGAAGACCTAAAGCTAACTAGATTTACATTGTACCTGCTGGTTTGGTAAGTTGCACCTTCCAAATTGTGGTCATCCAACTAGCCTAATTGCAAACGTGTATACATTACCTAAACAAGGAAAGCATGCCAAAAACAAAAGGCAAAACAAATTTAATTAAGAAGTTTTTTTGAATTAGGTGTTTTTTTTAAGAAGAAAATTAGGCGTTTTCTTAATCTTTCCTTGCAAGATAAGATTTTCAAAACATTAGTAAAATACTTTTTTTTTTTATAAATCTCTTAATTTTAATGCATAGCCTTCTATTTTTTATCGAATTATGTTAAATTTTTTATATAAATAGAGAGTATTAAACATACAAACACATATGACACGTATAAATAAATATGATAATGGTTCAGTTTGAAACCGAAATCAAATCGGTCAAAATCTAAATCGAAACCGTTTAAAATTAAAACTGTATTAAACTGGAACCAAACCGTGATTATAAGATTTGGTTTCAGTTCGGTTTCAAACCGAAAAAAATTAAATTTTTTAAATAATTTTAATATTTTTTCATATATTATTTTAATATTTTCATATATTATTCTTTTTAAGAAATTATAAATAATATTATAAAATTAATTTAATTTAAACTTATTTAAAATTAATTGATATTATAAATAAATCATATACTTAATATATAGTTATCATATTTATTAATAAATCTAATTCTATATTGATTTTTTTCTAAATAAACCCACATATTTAAAATTAAACATTCAAATACATTACATCATATACTAATCTCCATTATATTCATGAAGATTGAAAATTTAATGTTGATATTGATGACTAAGTTCAAATTATTTTTTTCTCAAAGTTAATTTATATATTTTCCTTAATAAATCTGGTTCTAAATCGCATTGAATCCAAAATCATTTCAGAACCAGAGGTTTTTAAATCATACCAAAATTGTCTCTTAAGATTTTGATTTTGGTTCACTTAATTTTGAAATCAAAATCGACAATTTTAAAACCAAAATAAGTGGTTTCGAAATAGTGGTCGTGCCTATATATAGGTATATTGAGCACTACCATGATTAAAATGACTAGAAACTAACTATTTAAGTGATAAACTCTCACTATATATTAAATATTAATTTTTTTTATTATCAATTAATGTGAGATTATCTTAATACATAATCAAATGATAATTGAGAATGGACTAAAATGACATCCATTCCCAATTGTCACTTAAATAAATCGAAAAATCAATAAACAAAGTCAAACTCATTCTGATATCATGTTAATTTTTTTTTTTATATGAATGGAGAATATTAAGTACACAAACACGCATACAATACATATAGATATATTGAGTATTACCATGATTAAAATAACTAAAAGTAGCTAAATAGGTTATAAGCTTTCACCGTATATTAAACATTTATATTTTTTATAACCAATCAATGTGGAATTATCTTAAATTGAATGGAATGATAATTAAAAATAGATTTATGATGTTAATTTAGTTTTATATTATTATAAAATTAAAAATTAAAAGAAAATGATAAAGAATCTCAAGGGATCATTTAATTAAAGATGTAAAATATATTTATTCTTTTATTAATATTCTTACTTTAAAAAGTTTAATAAAAATGCATTTTTCAAAAATTAAATTTCAAGTGATTCTGAAAAAAAAAAATCAAATTAAGGCCAATGTTCTTATTTTTTTCAAAAATTGAATAAAAAAACAATTAATATTCAAAAAAGAATTTCAAGTGAAATTATTTTCAATATGGGTATATACCTGATTAGATTGAGAGTTTGTATGTTATTGGTAAATTTTTATCAATGTTCTATAGTACAAAATAAAAAAGGGGAGACAGAAATAATTTGATAAAGACTGGTGTAAAAAAATTCGACGCTGAAAGACAGATTTCGTGCTAAATTAAATTAGAGACGAAATTTTTCATCGCTAAAAACCTCCTTCTGATAAAATAACAAAAAATTTTATGATCCGTCACTAAATCAATCTGTCGCGAAAGTAAATATTTCGTTGCTTATGATGAAATGAATAATATTTAATTCTTTTTGACAATTTCATAACCCGTCGCTATTCCTTATTTTAAAAATTTTCAGCAACAAATATTCGTTATTAAATATTTTTTTTAGTATTGGAGAGGAGAAATTGATAACAAATTTACTATTTAGGAGAATATGCACTTATCGCTAGACTACGTTTCGGTGTGCCATTATTAAATAGTTGTTAATACATAACTAATAAGTAAAAAAAAAAAAATTAATAAAAAATTTTAATTAAACTGGATAGATTTGGATGTGGCGGGTAAACAAAAAATATAAATTTATTTATTTTCCTTCTTTCTTCTAAATATAAGGAAATAAAAAAAAAGGATAATAAAAATGTAAAATTTAAACATTTCCTATATAGTTAAAAGAATAATAAAAAGAATTTCTAAATAACAATAATAATAATAATAATAGATGTTGGTGAGTGGTCAACCATGTCCACTACAATCCAACTCAGATCCAAGAAGGCAGACTTTTATCATTGACAAATGACCAAAAATTACATGATCCTTCGAGGCTATTTTTTATTATAAGATTTTAATTTGAATTCCATCTAAATAAAATTTACTTAAAAAAAAAAAAAAATCACATGTACCACACCATATATATGTAAGCAAATCCATCATTTGATACTGTAGACAACCTACCTATATGAATAATAATTTTTTTTTTTTTTTTTTGAGAAATTATATAAATTATATAAGTTGCTTTTCCCCCTAGTCTTAAACCTGTAAAAAAAAATAGCAATTAGGCCCAACCTAGCCATTATCTAATTTCTTAATACAAAAGTTGAAGTCATTTTCGGTATCATCTGAACTTCTATTTTAAAAATTATTTTGATCCAATTGGATTTAATTTTGACTAAAAATACAGATGCTTTTGCTTGCCATCATTGCCATAAATATAAAAAAGTATATGTCTTCCTTCTTTGATGCATGATTTTCTGGAATTTGAGGCGTGCAATGCAAGGTCATGTTGCAGGCAACTTACAAGAGAAAAACCAAACCAAGTATTTTATAAAATTCAAAATTTTAGATTTTTAATTGTTTAGAATTATAATATGTTGCAACTTAACATTTTTAATATCATCCATTTGAATTATTGTGTGGCATGATTGTATATTTACATCATAAAAGAATATATTTAGAAGTCTAAAATTATACCCTAATCGAATCTGAAATCATATTCCAATCTAAAACTTTAAAATTTTTATCAAACATATAAAATTTTAATCACTTGTGATAATTGTTTGGAACACATGGTTGCACATATACAATGCCTCTTTTTCATTTTTTGGTATATCATAACTTTTTTAAAAATTATAAATTCTTAATATTTGAATTTTTAACTTCATATACTACAAGACACACTCTAATTTTTGAGGTATTATTATGATTGATAATATACATGATTAATCTATAATTTCTTAATATGTTCAATAAATTAAGGTTAATATTGGTAAATGTATTTATTAAATCTAATGTGGTATGTCAATTTTAAATGTTACACCACATTTATCTAAATAAAATTATCATGGATTGAGGAATCAAGGATTAGAGAAGGGAAAAAATAAATAAAGATTGTATATATGGTAATGTACAGTCAAAATTAAAGGTAAATTGATTTTATTTTTTTTTACTTTATTTCTAGAATTTTTTAAGTCATTTAATTATTATAAAGTACAAATATCAATTATAATAATGTTATATAACTATCAAATTGATAATTAAATTAAAATTTATATTTCAATATAAATATAAAATAAATAAATTTAAAAGTCAATTATTCGACATGTTCGATTCTTTAATTTTTGCTTTATTTTTGAATTTTTCAAAGTATGATTTAGAATCCTTATTATTGGTGTTGTATGTGAGAATCAAACCCACCTATCAATTTTATTATTATTTTGATTATTGATTAGGTTTAAAACATGTTTTTTTAATGAAAATAAAATAAAGAAATAGAAAATCGGCCACTTTTTATTGCCCGACAATTAGATAGGCCTTCAGGAAACGTCAAAAAGAAAAAAACAAATGGATATGATATTATTGCTTCTAAATAAAGGAACAAAGTCGGTCACCAATAAATAAATATTTTTAATTTAGGCATTATAAATTTTTAAAAATATAAAAATTTAAATATCAATTTTTTTATACTATAAAGACAAAGACTTCATCAATAAAATAGAATAATTATAATAAAATAATGTTTTTAAAGTTGAATTTATTTGTTGAACGATTTATTAATTTGTAAATCCCATAAAAATACAATAATACATATACTTTTAATTTAATTATTTAATTAAATTCTAGAAAATTTCAAAATCTTAATTATTTAATTAGATTTTTTTTTAGGATAACCAATTTCAAAATATTATATATATATATATATATATATATATATAAAAGAATACCGTCTCATATATTTCATGAATGTTATGATTCTTTTTAGTCAATTCACCATAAATAATTTTAACTAAATCAATTATATTAGTGTGTAAATAATTTAAATTATAAAATTAAGTAAGGCTAAAAATTATACAAATTAATATTCTTAAATTTTAATTTTAATAATTAATTTGATTTGTTTAAATTATAAGATAAAAATATTAAAATATAAAAAAATACTATATAAATTAAAATATTTCTATAACATGAAATTATATTTTAAATACACCTACGAAAACTAAAATAAGACTAATTATATTTTAAATAAATAAAAATTTTATATTATATAATCAAATCAACTTAAAAAATAAAAAAAATCTCAAAATTTAATATAAACAAAAAAATTAAATAAAAAATATCTATAAAATTTGAATTTAGATATATATTAATCAAAATATATAATTTTAATATATTTCAATTCGTTTTGATTTTAATCAGTTTTCATATATTTAAATCATAATCAAGATAAAAAGTTTGATTTAACTACTTTTTTAAATCAATCCTAATCATACAAAATAACCATAATTTTTAGTTTGAATTAAATTAAATGATTCGATTTAGTTGGTTTGGTTAATTTTTGTGTAACCCTATCCTTCACTATAGCAAAAGGATTTTCTTTTTTAAGAAGATAATCTATGTGTTAAATTAGTTTTTTATATATATATTATTAATAAATTTAAATTTGAATCTCCTTTTTCATATTAAAAAATTTAATTAAATATTATCCCGTTCAAATTAAACTATATATATCATATTATGATTCCATTTTTATGCATTATAGTAATTAAGTCTATTATAAAATAAAATAAAAATTATAAAAGTAAATACACTACTATTTTATTTAATTGAAATATACTTTTATTTTTATTAGAATAATTAAGAAATTTTAAAAAAGAAAAATGCATACTTTATTGTGAAACTCCAGATTTTTCTGTTGATGATATTTTAGATATTGTATATGCATATATAGGGCAAATTCAAGTTATGAAATATAAGTAATAGTTAAAAGTATAAATATGAAATATGAAGTTAATTTGGATTATTTTAAGTACAATTTATATTTATAGTAAATTAAAATTATTTTGATATTTTCACATGAATTATAATTAATTAAACTTTTGAAAAATTTATATGATATGTTATTAAATGTTGTGGTTATAGTATAATTTAAATAGAGTTAATGATTTATTTATAAAATAAGATATTTATGGATTAAATTGATTAAATTAGTTAAAAGAAGGACTAGTGAGCAATTAAGGATTATAATTTTTATTCTCTTTTGATGGTATATAAGTGTTAGTTTTTAGAGCGGTAGTCATTAAGAAAAAAAAAAGTGAAGAGGAAAAAAAAAATCTAACAACGTATTTGAATTTATGAAATTGTTGAAAGTTTCTTCCAATTATTTTACTATCTTATAATTGATTTGTATATATATTATTATGATTGTTAAATTATTAAAGATTTTTATTAGGTATTGAGAATTTATTTGTGAAGCATGATGATGAATAACTAAATAAAAATATATTTCTAGATTTTATTATTATTGGAGTTGATTTCAATTGATTTAAGAATTACATAAATTTTTATTGGTGAAATATTTTATGATGAATTTTTAATATGTTTGAGAAATAGATGTATAATTTATGTGTATTAAATTTTAAAATGATATGACAATTGAATTATTTTTTATAGTATAATTTGTATAGACTGTCTAGTAAGAAAATATGTTCAAGACAGTGAATTTTTCAAAGAGTCAAATAAAATATTTTTTATTTGAAGTTTTTAGGGTTAATTATTTAATATGTTTAATATATTCTGAATTTTTTTATAATTTTTGGAGTTGTGAAAAATAAATTTATAAGTTAAGTTTTATATATTACCAGTGTCAAGGCAGCTTGCTGTATAGTCAAATTTGAATTGATATTTAAAGACTCAAATAGATTCTGAATTTGAAAATTTTTTTAGAGTTATATTTATGTATATATTAGCTAATTAGTATTAAAATTTGAGTTAATTTGAAGAATGTTATGGTATTCTGTAATAGAAAATATATTTGCTTCCATAATGAGTTTATTGAAAATAATTTGCGATTTAAATTATATTTAAGCATATATTTCATATAAGTTATTAGTGTTGCATTTGCATATCTTAATTATATATTTTCTTGATATTTTAGATTGTAGAATATTGATTTATTATATATATATATTCAGGTGTTGATTTAGGTGATAAAAAAATTGATTAATCTTATTACAAGTTACATGATTTTATGTAAAAGAATTTATAAAGTTCAATTAAAATAATTTAATATTTATATGTGTGACTTTTATATGAATAAATTAATTGAATTTACTTGTAATTTGAAGTTAGAGAATGCAAACTATATAATATTAATAATTATATGATTTATAAATTTGTTTGCAATGTATGTGTAATGTATATATATAATAGTTGTTATTATATTTTTGATATTATAATTTATTTGTATATAAATTTATGAGTCGTTATTATTATTATTATTACTTTTATTATTTTTTATATGATATTTTTTATTTGGGGTAAGATAAATATTTGAATATTTCATAGTACCTGAATTTTTCTTGAACTTCGGCTTTATATGTTATATGTATGTGGCATGTGAGAAATGATATGGTATATACTCTACAGTGTTTATATGTTATTCAAATTTTAAACTTTATATGTTATACACGTGCTGGATCTTATATGTTTATATGTCACATATGTGTGAAAATGTTCAGTTTAAACTTTTTTCTATTATTTATTTTAAATAATTATTTGTGAACTTATAAATATATAAGAAAAAATTATTTGTATAAATGATATATGAAATTACATGATATTATGTTATATAACTTTAAAGAAAGTATTTAATATTTTATTTAAGCTATTATTGGTATTTTAATTATTGTTATTGGTTGTATATGTATTAAATATATATATATATCTAAAATGTTAAGTTATAATTTAGTCTTAAAACTAAAATATAAATAAATAAAATATCAAATACATTAACTTACTAATTTAACATATATTTAAAATTTTTGCTTATCATAGTTTGGATTTGGTGATATACTAAATTACTAATATATCTCTATCACATATCTTAAAATGCGAGAGAATGAAGTGCAAGTGATATTCCCGATATAAAATAGCTTACCTATTTAAACTTTTATAAACAAAATGCACATATAATGTGGTAAATAATAATGTAACTTTTTTTTTAATCAAGTTAGACAAAAGTTATTTTCGAATCCATTTATATGTTAATCAAGATTAATTTTTTAAGTTAATTAAAAAATGCATTTATACATTCAATTTATAAATTTAGAAATTTATTTTTTAAATGCAATTTCTTTTTTAGAATTGGAGAAAATAATTAAATTTTATTTTTTTAAATGAAAAAATAATTTTCATTTATTAAAATAAATAAATTACATGATTAACAATAAATAAAGTATAAAATTTTATAAATCATAAATTATATTTTTAAATTCAATTCAAACTCGAAATATGATAATTTTTATAAATAAAAGATAATTATATTAATAAAATAATTGATTCGATATAACAACGGTAAACATGTCTCACTCAATGGCTATATTATGTTACATTTCGATTTTTATATTTTCAAAATAGTTTAATCAGTTAATTATAAATATCCAATTCATAATTTTCATTAAAATCTTCAACATCAATTTTATATAAGGATAATAATAACTTCAAAATTTGAAAAAAGAAAATTACTTTCATGAAAGGAATTGAAATAAACAAATAATTGACAAATGAATTATGTATGTTAGACTACGTCTAAATAAACAAATAATTACAAAATTCAAAACCTAGTTAATAATAAATTTCCCAATCAAGTTGGAGTGAGTATATGTATATGCACACCAAATGAAACAGACAAAATATCCTCTCATGCAATTACAAAGTTACAGAATTTGTTTACACTAATTTAAACGTTCCGTTCCTTATTTATTTATTTGAACTTTTTTACCTTATCTAGACAATGTAATATCCTATCTGTCTCAATTTTTCATTATGAAAAAAATATTCACTGACTCTGAAATATAATAATTTAAAACATATTTGAATTGATGAAATTTAGATGATATATTTTAAAAAATTTATAAATTTTATTAAAATTTATTATTTGATTAATAAAAATTAGTCAAAATTTATAAATTATTCAAAATTTAACATCCACGTAATCATTCATTTTAAAAATTTTTGAAATTTTATATTAAAGGTAGGTAAGATTTTAAAAAATTTCTCATTTTAATATATAAAAATTTTTATATATTATATTTTTATTATAAAAATATCATTAAAATTCATAAATTTTATTTTTTTACCAAATAAGTGTGTAGATCTATGAAATAAAAAAAAATAAAAAAAAAACTAAATTTTTAATTCAATAAATTTTGACAAATTTTATAGATATCAAAATTTTAAATTCAAACATGGATTTATAGTTTAATTGGTAAAAATTGATCTTATGAATATATGGTTTCATTCTCTATTCCTTTTTATATATGTAATATTATTAATATCATAATATCATCAATGAAATTTTCATAGTGCATTTAGTGTATCATATTATGGGATGTTTCTAATTATTAAATACAAAAATAAAATTTAATTATATAAAAGATTTTTTGTTTTTAATTTATAAAATAAAGATGGAAATTTTAGTAATTTAAACAATTATATTGCATCAGTAATTTAATAATTTTCCGTTAATTGATGAGAGTCAAGAAGGAAATAACCCCAGCCATCTGGCTAGCTTTTAGGGAAGGCAAAAGAAACTAAATAGAACTCATAAACACATGGAAAAATAAAGAAGTTATACGTGGCGAAACATTATTAGTCCGTGCAGGGCCGTACCTCTTGTAAAAGGATCTCGAGTTTTGAATCTTTATTGTCGACCCCCCTCCCCCCTCCCCCCACACTAATCAGTTAACCCCTCCATTTCATTTACACAGACACAATTGCTTTTTCACAAAAATTGAGAAATATCAATTTTTTTTAATTGATTTTTTTTTTTATTTTTTTTCTTAATTTACTCTCAATTAATTCATCTTTAATAATATAATATAATTTAATATAATATAAAAAAATATTTCCCACTATTACAATATTACAATATTATTATATAATTAATAATTTTATAAATTAAAAAATAATAAAATAAACTTTACACTTTAAGTCAAATTTATTTCAAGTAAATTTATTTATATAAATGAAACGTTTAAAATAAAAATTTTATCTATATAAATGAAACGTATTTCATATGAAATCATGTGATTCTAGTTTTATCTATTTAATGAGTTATTTTTAAATTAAATTAATATTTTTTAATTTAATTTTTTTTAAAATTAAATTAAATTATTATTATAATTGAATTATCGATTTAATTTTAGTTTAATTTATTTTGAATATTTTTGATTTATCGATTTCAAATTAAATTTTTTTTTTATAAATTTTTATTATTTTATTATAAATTAAAAAAACACAAATAAAGTATTGATAATAAAAAATTTTAAAAATAATTTAATATTATATAATATAAAACTTGTCTATTATATTAATTAACACATCTAAAATTTATATTTTTTTTTATCAAGAACTAGACTTTTTTTATTTATATTTAATTAATTTTTATGGATAATCTTTTTTAAAATTTAAAATTTAAATTAATATTAGATTAAAAAAATATGTAGTTTTATATAAAATAAAATTAAATATATTTAATTGTAATAATAAGAAAAAATAATATATATATATATATATATATATTTAGTTTAGTTTGAAATAAAAAAAAAATTTATTCAAATCTCAAACTAAACCAAATTTTCAATTTATTTTATTTTTCAAATCAAATAAATTATAAAATTATTAATTTTAATTTAATTTAATTTAATCTATTATGTCTGTATGGCTTCCATTCCTATATACTTTTGTCCTTATTCTATAATTTATTTATTTATTATTATTATTTTTATTATATATAGATTTTGAAGATTTGGGTTTAACCCAATTTTTTTTTTTAAGGTCTACGCCCAACTTCACTATTCAAATCTCAATCTTGCCAAACTATATCCAATATAGAAAAGCATGCACAAAAATATCAACCTTTTATTTTGGAAATGCTTTCTAGAAACATATTTCAAGATTTTTTTTTTAATTAGAGCATTTAAAAGAAAATTGATTACTTAAAAATATTATTTTTTTAAAAAATGCAATTTAAAAAAAAAAATGGCTTCAACTTTTAACAGTCATAATAGGAGTGTTAGAAACTTTTGAAAAATATCGATATTACTTTCCAAAATTTAAATTAAATCTGATTGTTTTTTTAAGATGTAATAATATATCTGCAATTTAAAATGACTAAATTTCATTTGATTTGACCTATTTATTACTTTTAAGTATTATTAATTTTTTTTAATCACAATGTAATTCTGAATATTATTCAATGTCTTAAAAATTAGACTAAACTAATGGGTTTTTATTGATTAAATAAAAAACATACTTGATGACATTGAGTTCAATTTTAATTTATATTTTAATTTCAATTGCTTATCTTATTATAGTTAAAAATTTAATTTAATAATTTTATATAACCTGTTAAGATATACACATGGAAAATGTCATATTAGTAATTACAAATATATCAACAGCTTTCTAATCTTACAAGTTAATTTTTCTCAAATTTATACACTCTATTTTATAATAAACATTCAAATTTATTTTTTAATATATTTTAATTTATTTATCTTATTTTTTATCTTAATTTTATAATAGTACTATCATTAAAAAATATATTAAAAAATATAAAAATTAATTAAGAGATATATTCAAAAAGTGAAAGGAAATTAAAATAATAAATAAATTAAAAATATTAAAATATATCAATTTTTTTTTATAAATTATCACATCTTTAATAATTAGGTAGGTATGAGCATTAGTCATAACAATTAATACTATCATGTTTTCTTACTAGGAATTCTTAATAAATTATTATTAATTGAAAAATACTTATCTTACATATTTTCATATATTTTTTCACATATTAGGCATATTTTTCATTATCGTCTATCAATCAGTGATTTATTTTTACTTATATTCTTATTCTTTTTAATATTTGTCCTTTATATATTTTTTTATTTAGCCCCTTTTAATTTCTCATTCTTTGCATATTTTGCTCTAAAATTTTTTATTTTTAACTTATAAATCCATAGTTTTTTTTTTTTTTTTTTATTAGAATTGAGATTATAAAATAATAAATTCTTATTTGTCAGAAATTATTGTTTGAATTTTCAAACATCAATTTGCCTTGCAGGTGAGGGAAATAAACTTCATAGATTCAATTGTGGACTATACAAGCTTCATTAAACAAGATTTTCGACAACTCCGGGAGCAACTAACCCAATCCAAAGGGCAGCAACCATAGCAACATTTCTTAGCAATCCAATCTGCTGCTTTATTAGCAGCTCTTGGAACATATTTAACTTCAACAATAGCAAAAAAAGATATAACTCCAACATAATTACATCAATTATTGCTTCTATCTCTCATGCCCTTTCCTTTCTACCTGAAATTGCTTGCACTACAAAATATGCTTTTGATTCAAAAATCACTCTCTGCATTCCCAAGGATTTTGCCATATTAATTAATGCTAGAACTCCATATGCTTAGGCTGGATGCACTCTCCTAGCGGAAAGTTCTGCTAAAAATGAGTCTGTCATCTCTATTTGGATTCTGTCTTTCCTAGGCAGCTTAGAGCAATTTCTTTTACTATTTTGATACTAAAGCGTTGGGATTAATGTGCCGGAAAACAAATTTATTTTTGGTTTTCAAATTTATCAACATAGCATAATAATTTCTTGAATTTTTTATATGAATTCTTAACGAATTTACTATACTATTTCACCAGAAAAATATTTGTCTATATTAAATATATAGATTTAACTCATACACTCAATTAATGGGTGATGAAATATTTTAATTAATATTATTTTTTTTTCTCAATAAAAAAAATCAATCTCTTTTTTATTTCATATATTTTTAACTTATTATATTAATATATACACTCGATATAAATAAATATTTTTCATTTCGCTAAATTTGAAAAAAAAAAGTGAAATTACTTGTAAACTAGCAAATTATGTCACCTTAGTGTGGGGTTGAGGAGGTTGTTGTACATTTTTCCATAATAACTTCTCATATGATACATGTTGAAAACTTAAAAATTTTTGCAAAAATTTTTAAAAATTGTATTTTGATAATATTTAATATAATGAATCTAATAATATATTTTTTATATTAAATAAAAATCAAATAAATAGTAAAAAATATATTATAAATTATGTGTATCAAATTTAACTGTCTAAATTTATCGTATTTGTTATTATTTTTTGTTATCCATTTGATTTTTATTTAGCAAAAAAATATATTATTAGATTTATTATATCAAATATTATTATTTTAAAAATTTAAAAATTTTTATAAAAATTTTTAAATTTCTAAAATATATCACATAAAAATTACTGTTCAAAAATATATAAAAGCCACCTCAACCCCTTAGTGTGTGGGATAATGCTAACACCTTACTTCTATGACTTCATGGGTGTTAGGGCATTTATTTGTTGCTTCCATTCTGTTTGACTTTTTAGTTCAGAGTTTTAGATGAAAAAATATTCATCAAGGATGAAGTATTTCATGTGTTATCATTAATTGTAATCTGCATTACGTATGTCTAAATAGCTAAAAAAATATGATAGTTTGATATAACTTTATTATGTCGTTGTTAAAATGTTAAAAGATGATTAAGTGTGTAGTTTATTTTCAATATATTATTACATTTTAGTTATTTTTTAATGTATGATATAAATAAAATTAGTATTTGAATAATAATAATTATTTTATTATATAATTATATTTTTCTCTTCTAAAAATGAATATACTAATTTTTATAAATATTATTTATAATATTTTAATATTCATTTATTATCATTATGGTCATATAAATATTAATTTGAAATAATATTTTTATTAATAATAATTTTTTATAGAAAAAAAATAGTCTAAATTTAAATTAACTATTAGCTATTAAAAAAAATCTCTAAAATGAAAATTTTCAAAACAGTCATTATTTGGAATCTTAATAGTTATTAACTGTTATTTTTATTTTATTTTATTTTTTAAATAAATTAATTTAACTGTTAGGAATCAAAAAATTATGGCGACTACGCCCCGCAGCCGGAGGACTAGCCTCCGAGGCTAGTCCGGAGGGCCCCGGAGGATTCCGAATCCGGAGGGGTCGACCATCCTGACATCCTGAAAGGAGGAAGGAGGGAGCTCCCCGGGCAGGAGGAAAGCTCATGAACATAGTGAATGACTGAAGGAGGTATATATGTAATATATACCGACTGAAGGAATGAACGAAGTTCATGAGGTTTCCGACGACCTTGAGTAAGAGTTTTATACGCGAAGCGGAGGAAGGTACACGCGGAGCGGGTAACTTCTGAGGGGAGCGGAGCGAGGGGACAGTAAAGCTTTTGTTTAAATTTCAATTTTAAAACTTAAACCTCTTGGAAAACAATCGAATCGAGGGTTCAGAGGCCATTCAATCTTGTAAACTAATCGAGACCGAAATTGGAAAAAGAGATACGAACGGAGAGGAATAACCAATCGATGAAGGAACATGAAACCATTCTGTTTCAATAGAG
>CANXYC010186984.1:0-17111 GCA_948193065.1 Aleurites moluccanus
CTTAATTGACATTAATATATTATTATTTTCAGTCATTGTGGTATTGTGCTAAGTTTTTTTGGATGAACTAGACACTTTTAAAGAGTTATACAAATGATTGAATTCATATGAAATTCATATTTGCTAACTTACAGGAAATGACGAAAATAAAGAAGCATAGCTAAACTGGACTTCTGATGAGGATGATCTATTTAATGAATAATTCCTCTAAAGCTCTGGACTGTGGGAAACTATTATATTTTCTTTTTCAGTTAAATAAATAATTCACTTACAAGTGAAAATGCCCATGTTTGATTGAGTTTAGTTAAATTTCTAAAACTCTATGTTGGAATATTTATTATTTATATATCTAATTTATTTGCATTAATTTAGTTTATTTCTAAAATTGATAGTGTGCTTAAAGAATTCATATTTTGAGTAATGAATCTTTTTGTGATATAATGATTTAATATTTTATTTTGAATATTATATTATCTACCTATTGAAAAGAATTATATGTAGAACATAGGAGGAGATTATTGGGTTTATTAAATAATCCTAATATATGTTCTAATATAAATCCTAATAGGTAAAGGATTTTTGTAGTGGGCCTAACTGGTTCAACTCTAGTGTAAACCTATATATATACTAGCTGGGGGTAGCATGCTAGGTATTCCAAACTAAATATCTAGAGTGTAATGTTTCAAGCAATCGTATATATTATTTGACCTAAAAACTTTAACAATTGCATGATTTAATAGGTAATCAGTAAAAAATTATTATTTTTATTTAAAAATTCACTATTTTAAATTGAAGTAATATTTACTTAAGCTTTTTCGAATAATAGCAACGCACTTCTTCTTTATTTCTTGTCTAGTCATATCAATTGGAAATTTTAAAGTGCAAAATCATTAAAAAAGAAAAAGATAATTGCTTTTGTCTAGTCACATCAATAGGCAATTAATACATAGATAACTGTTTGTAAATAGGGAAAAACTTTTATAATAGGTTGAAATTTATAAATAAATATATTATGATTGAATCACTCAATAATTGAATAAAAGTTAACTGATAATGATAAAATAAATAAAATTCATCATGCAATGCAAGGAGGCTCTAATCTTCTTCAATGACAGTAAAATCCACTGTTCTATACAAAGCATTAGCAAGAAATTATTTAAAAATGCATTATAAGAAATGAAACCCATCTATAAAATTTACCTGCAACAGCATTTTCAGCAGATTCAAAGGGGAAAAATAAAAGAACAAAAAGCCAAATCAGAACTCCAAATAAACATACATTAACAAAAAAAAAATTGAAAAAAAATACGGAAATAAAGAGCAGAGAGAAGGAAAGTAAAAAATAAAACCTATTGGGAAGAATCTAGAGGAATACATGGTCCAATAATTTATAATCTCTTGGCAAGTGTATTCTATCATTTACATATATTTTAGTTCAAATTTTGAAGTAATTATAATAATAATAAATAGACCTAAATATTTTTTTAACAGAAATGAAATACAAAGTTCATATTGATTTTAGAATGAATGAAAGTATAAGTTTAAATAAGGAGTTTGATTTAAGAAAAATTACCAAATTCATTAATAATATAACATGATTTAATCAGAAATAAATATCAAGTATATTTATATACGGAATGAGTTTATGAATAAGTCATGGGCGTGTCAGAGGGCATTTTGGCCGTGATGTTCATTGGACGAAAATTCAAAAATTAAAAACTAAGGCAACGTAAGCATGTTGCCACCACATAAATGTGTAGCTCACTCAAAATAGGTAACACTTGCTCAATCAGTTGTATCTTTAACAATAAATATTCGATTATCTCGATTTTTTTTTCTTTAAACGCTGAAGACTAAAACATATCTGAGTAATGCTAAAAAGCAATAATGTAACCTCCCGCCGCCTCCTATTCCATTCTTATCTTCTTATTTTTTCGCCATTACCTCTGCTTGGTCGTTCTTCTTCTTCATCTTAGTCAACTATGACACTAATATTTTTACGCAAGCGATGTTCTCAATTATTTTTACTCTTATAGATATTAGTCCGAATTCAAATTATTATTTTTAGATTATTAGTAATTTTAATTTAGTCATTAATAATTTTAATCTAATCTATAAGATATTCCTATCGATATTGGTCTAAATTCGAATTATTTTTTTCTCAAAACTATTAGTAATTTTAATATGACCTATAGAGTATTCTTTTATGAGTCTCGAGTTATTCGCGTTCGTAGGTCTATTCTAATATCAATTATTATGAATTTTGAGAGAATTACACTCTAAAAATTAACTCAAAAAATTAAATAGCCTAAAATTTATATAAACTCCACATTTAAAATCCGATATTTTCAATGTGAAATTCATCAAATTTCATACCTTGACTAATTAGAATCCTAACATATTATTGCTTTGATAATTTGATCAATAAATTTTAGGAAGAAAAATTATTTTATATTTATTTTTATTATAATTTTTTTAATTATTTTTATTGATATATATAATTTTTATTACACGAATGAAAAATTATTTTTTATAAAATAAAAATACTAAAACATATCCAATTCAGTTCATTTATTGTGAATTTCTAAGAATTCAGTGATAATTTCAATAATTTGTGATTTAAACTACCCCTTATAAATTTATATACCACTAAATTAGATGATTTTTTTTTTTTTTATTACATTCGCTGTCTTATCAAGAGAGTAGGTGCATCTCTCAATCTATCTAAGATCTTTAGTTCAAATTTAGGTTAACAAAAAAAAAAAAAAGTTTCCAGGAGTTTTCAGTTTTTTATTATATGATCTTACAGCCTAATTTAATATAATTTTTATAATTACTATATACCTACAATGTATGACTAATAATTTCAAATGAAATATCGCATTCTGAAAACAATAGTATAAGTAAACGTGCTCTGTACAAAACATCACTCTATTGTTTTATTATGAAACATCACTAATAGTTGTTGGATCCGTCGGTCATAAAGGCAGCATGCAATTAGTGGAATTTATGGGTGAGAAAAAACCGACAAACTAAAAACCCAACCTTAAGCCAATTGATTAAGTTTAATTTAAATTTTGATTTGATTTATTTATTTTAATTTTTAAAATTTTAATTAAATTATATTAAATTTTTTAAATTTCAGTTCGATTCAAATTGAATCGATCGAACATTCACATTGAGTAAAATCATTTAATTATTTTTAAAAGAGTTAATTATTCTAAAATTTTTATATTTTAATAAATTATACAAAATGATTCCTATATTTTTAAAATTATATTAAAAAATATTTATATTTTGATTTAATTATACTCTGAAATTATTTCGTTTAAATTTTTCACCTTTTTATCAATCAAAGTGCGAAAAATCAACTTTTATTTAAATTATTTAGATAAAAATATTATTTAATTCCTAAAATTTAACAAAATTAACACTTAGATTCCTATTTTTTTAGAAAATAACTATTAAATTCTTGATATTTGATTTCATCACACAAAATGGTCATTCTGTGCATTTTAACCATTAAATATCATGAAAAAAATGAAAATACCCCTCATTTTTTATTAATTTTCTTTTTTTATGCCATTCCGTTAATCCTTCATTAATTTTTTATTTTTTTTTTTACTTTTCATCACTATTAAATCCTTCATTCTCTATACAATTTCAATAATCACAATATCCACACACGAATTTTCCTTCTTTCAATTTTAACAAACCAAACTTTACATAATTAATTAATTCATAAACTAATTAACAAAAAAAGAAAAATAAAAAAACTTCACGAAACAAACAAAAAAAATGAAAATATTTAAATGTAAGCTTTTTACATAAAAAAAAGGAAAGAAAATGAAGAAAAATAAAAAAATAAAGAAAATATAAAAAAAAATGAAGAATAATAGAAAGAGGTTAGGGACGATGGTATTTTGAAAATTTAAGTTATTTAATTTAATTTAATTTATTTAATATAAAGTTTTGAAAAAATTGAAGAAATGATCATTTTGTATGATATAATCAAATGTTAGGAACCTAATAGTTGTTTTCTGAAAAAATAGAAATTTAAATGTTAATTTCGTTAAATCTTACAATTAAATAATATTTGATCCTAAATAATTTAAGTAAAAGTTAACCTTTTGTATTTTAAATAATGAAAAAAATGAAAAATTTGAATGGAAGGTTGTCAGGATATAATGAAATAAAAATATAAAATTTTTTTAATATAATTTTAAAAATATAATAATTTTTTAAAATATAAAAATTTTAAAGTAATTAATCTTTTTAAAATTTGTTGAATTTTGTAGTTGATCCATAGGTCAAAGGCAACGTGTAATTAGAGTGTCCAGTGCACTAACTATAATTTTTATTTATTTATTTATTTTTGCACAACCCTATCAGAAATAATGATTCGTATTGTAACGAACTTCAACCGCATAAATAAAATTAAATCATAATGATCATATTATCATTATTACTATTTATGCTCCAATTTTCATCTAAAAATTAAATTCAACCAATTCATTTAAAAAATAAGAAGAAATTATAAACGTCAATAACCCCAAAAGAAGAAAAAACATTCTTGAACAATATCATCACCAATCTATAGAAAAATGTCCTTAAACAAAATTAGCTCATCACCAACAGCAGCACCAGGAGGTCATCATGTGGCTGTGTGCGTATGGCCATTTAGTAGTCATCCATTTGCTTTCTTCAATCTAGTGCATAGACTAGCTAAAGAAGCTCCTCAAGTTCAATTTTCTTTCTTTAGTTCTGCAACAACTAATTCCACCATTTTGTCAAATCATCAAGACTCTAAGGATCAATTTCCATCCAACATCAAAATCTATAATGTCAATGAAGGAATCCCAAAAGGGATTGCTCCTGAGGCAATAGATCATTTCGAAGAAGTTAGCTGCTTCATGAAACAAGTACCTAACAACTTCAAGGATAGAATTGATTCACTGATGGCAGAGGCCGGTGATGAATGGAAAGTTATCACTTGCATAATGACAGATGCTGTTATGTCTTTCGGCATTGCAGAAATGGCAGAAGAAATGAATGTTCCATGGATAGCTTTTACAGTTCCTACACCACATGACCTTGTTTGCTACTTCGAAATGGAGAAAATTAAACAGCTTTACGCCAATGCTCAAGGGGAAAATGCTCGAATAAATATCATTCCAGGATTGTCTTCTTTAGCCTTTAAAGAGATGCCTCATGAAATTTATTTGAGCAATCCAAGTAATGTAATTGTTCCATATTTATCATCTATGGTACAAAAGTTACCACAAGCATCAGCACTTCTGGTGAATTCTTATGAAGAATTAAATCATAATCTGCTCACAGATTATCTGAAATCGAAAGTTCAAAATTTACTGTATGTGGGTTGCTCAACCCTGTCAACACCAACGTTAGCAAATCAGTTCAGTACAAGAACTAATAATAGTACTATACCAGACTCGTTAAAGTCATGGCTTGATGGACAAAAAGTTGCTTCTGTAGCATATATATGCTTTGGAACAGTTGCTGCATTAGCTCCTGGAGAGTTAAAGGCATTAGCTGAAGCACTTGAAATTAGTAATGTTCCATTTATTTGGTCTCTTAAAGATAAATTCAAGGAATATCTTCCAAATGAGTTTCTTGAAAGGACTAAAATGCAAGGAAAGGTTGTTCCTTGGGTACCACAAAAACAAGTCCTTGAACATTCTTCAATAGGTGTATTTGTTAATCATGGTGGGTATAATTCTATGTGGGAGAGTATTTTGGGTGGGGTGCCCATGATTTGTAGGTCATGTTGGGCAGATAATCACATAAATGCAAAAATTGCTGAAGAGTTGTGGGGTGTTGCAGTGAGAATTGAAGGAGTTATTACAAAGAATGGAATGCTCAAGTGCTTGGAAATGGTTTTTCAAGATGAAAAAGGGGAGAATATAAGAAAAGCTTGTGGTGAACTCAAACAAGTTTTGGTAAAAGCTGCTGGACCAGATGGTGCTGCTGCTAAACATTTCAAGACTTTGTTGCTGTTAATCTATGGCTAGACCCTCGATTAGGATCTTTTGTCTCATTTGATGTCCTATCTGATATATATATATATATATTTTTATCATGTTGTTATTAAAAAATTATTGATCGTCAAAATATTTAAAAAAATAATGTGAAGCATATAAAATTATATGAGATAAAAGATAAAATATCAAATAAAAATTCAGATTAAAATTAAAGATATTAATTTATTATTATATGGTGCCTGGTAAATAAAAAGACAAAGCGAAGATTATTAATTATCAATAGATTTTTCGGCCTAGATTGGTGAAGTACATTTAATGTTAAATAGTTAGAATCATCATCCTTTTTTTTTTTTTTTAAATCTGCAAATCATAAATAAGGGAAGAGAGTTTTTCTTTCTCCTAGTGATTTTAGTTATTTTTTCTTTCTCCTAGTGATTTTAGTTAATTTATTGTAATTCTATCTATTAATTTTCTTCCGATAGTATAGTTAACAATTCCCTATTATTGAGGGGGTGTTTGGATGTCCTTAAAATGAACATGAAATATTATTTTGAAATTTAAAAAATGCTAAATGGATTTTTGAAGTATTTGACAGATTAATTTAAAATGTCGTTTTGAACCTTAAAAACAGAAAAAATTTAGGCTAGACATACTAATTTATTTTAAAATGACGTTTTTAAAATTCTATTTTTCTAAATCTCATTTATACCCAAATACCCCTTGAGTTTGAGTGGTTATAATTAGTACTCAATATATAAAAAAATTTGTCATTTCATCAATTTTTATTTTTTATATTTATGTTTATGTAATAACTTAATAATTACATGTTTGTCTTATAATTAAAATCAAATTTAATTTGTAATACCTTTATTTTACAAAATTATATTAGAAAAATTCCTCTAAATTTTTATCTTACTAAACTACTTTATTTAGTCTTCTAACTGAATTCAGATTGAATCGAGTTTAAATATCGGTCTTTCAAGCCTACTTTTTAAAAAAAAAAAAAAAAAAAAAACTCTATTTACTAAACCTCAATTTAGGTTTAGCATAAAGATGTGTCTCATTTTTTTTTTTTTTATATATATATGACCACGTAGTATATAAATTCATTAAATCTGATTAATTTATATTCGGGCCGAGGGATTTATAAGAGGGTAAAGTTCTCCCAATACATATTTTATCTATTTAGAAAACTCGAATTCGAAACCTTGTTTAAGAGGAATAAATTTCTTACCACTTAAAATAACAGGTATTGGTGTCCTGCCTTATTTCTGATCCGATTATATGTTGATACTTATTATAGGATTAATTACTATTTTTTCCTGTAAAATGATCCAATATACTAAATTTCTATGATTTTTCAACTCCTGATGAATGTCACAATATACTATTAGATCTTTCCATCCAATTATGCAGTTAGTCAACCATACAATGGTAGTAAAAAGATAGAAATACCCTTACTCTTTAATTTTAATTAATTACATTCTATTTTTACTTAAAAAAATATTTTTTAGGGTTAAAAAATACATTTTCATATTTTTGACAAATCTGAAAATAAAAATAAAAAATTTGAAAATAAAAAATATTTTTAAAAAATATTTTTTACTTTTATTTTTAAATTTGTCAAAAATATGAAAATAATTTTTTTATTTGTATTAAAAAATTTAAAAAGAAATAATTTAATTTCTTCTTAAATTATTTTTTAAAATAAAAAATAACAAATAAAAAATAAAAAAAAAATTTAAAAAAATATTAATTGATTTTTTATTTTAAAATTTGTCAAAAAATATGGAAATAATTTTTTTAAAGCAAAAAGATAATGTAGTTAATTAAAAATAAATAATAAGGATATTTTTATCTTTTTATTACTCTTGTAGGGTTGATTAACGGTTGGCTAATAATAAAATTGAATGAAAGGGTCTGGTAGTATATTGTGACATCTGTCAGGGAGAATTAATGTATTTTTAAAAAGGTATGAGCGACTTAGTGTATTGGGTAATTTTACAAGGAGAAATAGTAATTAACTCATTTATTATATATATTATTATTATATTTTGTGTTTTATATAGATATGAAATTTATGTCTTTATCTATAAAATTATATTATTACAAAATTAGTATTCTTTATTTAATATTAAAAAATAACACTAAAAATTAATATCATATATACATGTATATATAATGATAATATACAAAATGTAATTTTTAATGGTAAAGAATAACCGAAAAAAAGTGGAGAAACTCGAATCTACCTGCTTCATTGTGATTTAACATTTTAGTCCAATTTCAACTAAGTTCTTATGATATTTAAATTTTAAAATTTTTAATTAAATCTCAACTAAAATTTATTGAATTTTTTTTTTTTCATTCAATTGACTGAATTCAAATTTGAATTTAGAAGGATAGAAATCATGTTCAAATTTAAATCCAAATAAAATTTAATCGGAGTTTAATTTCACTTCAAATTAACTCTCTCTCGATCATAAGATGTATTAAGTAGAAAAAAAAAATATGTCACAAAAAGATTAATAATAAATAATAAGTAATAAAATTTAGTATATTTTTTCTTTCCACTTAATTCTTTTTAGGGTTCGTTTCACTAATCATTCTTTAATTTTAAACTATTTTCATTATCATTCCCTTAACTTTAATTTATAATATAAAAATCATTTAATTTTAATTTATAAAATATTATAGTCCTTGTTGAAAAATAAATTAATATTTAATTATATTTAGGTTTTTGAATATAAAAATACTTTTCAAATAGGTTCAAAATTGTTTTAATTGTTTTAACTTGTTAGCTTATAAATGAGACTTTTAGAAGGAATTCATTAATCCCTAGAAGAATGTATAATGAAATTAAATATTTTTCGATTGCAGAGAGGAGAGATTACCTTTTAATACAGTGAGATTACATTTGGACTTGTGAAAAAATTAAATATACGGAAAAAGAAATTAGAATTGATTTTATCTATAAAAATTTTCCCTTGAATAATAAAATTGCCCATGAATATTGTGAGGTGTCTAATAATATAAAACATTTGAAAGAAAAATATTATAGTCTTTCTAGATTGATAATTATAGACCAAGATATCTCCTCGGTAACGTCTAGCTGGAGTGAAAATCTTTTAAAAGATTATTTAATTTGAAAAAGATTACACTTCAGGAGAATTGACTTTTTTCTTACTCTCTGAATTTTTTTTCCTGTAATGGATTGTTGGAGTAATATTTTAGAGAAATATGATAAGATTGAAAATACCCCCAGTATTAGAAATAGAAGATAAAAATAGAAAAATAGGACAAAGAAGACAATGTCAGTTCGAGTCCGTCAGGATTAACTTTGTTTCAAAGTATTCATAATGAAATAAGCCTTCTCCTTGAGAAATTGCATGTAAAAGAAAATTTAGGCTATTCACTATAATAAATAAATGCTTTAGCATAAGAAGTAGGAAGACTGGTGAATGAAAGGCTCAATGCAATTGAGTGAGACAGGGCTTTGAAAAAATCTGTAGGATCCTTTAAGCCCATTTATGTCACGTCCTAATTTTGGAACATGACGGTTCTAGGATGTAGGAACAGCATAAGGCTACCGACACCCGTAGAACTCTTCTATAACATGTAAACATCACCTGCTATAACATATCTATATACATATCTATATCCATATAACTAGTCTATCTGTCATCATCTGTGATAATATCTGATCTCAACACATCTCATATATATTAAACATCAGTAACTAATAATATTACAGACCATACTAAGTATAGTCATCCTGATAATTTACATATCCATGAAGCATCTAAAATATGTACAAGGAATATATAAAAGTTCAATATTTACATTATTATAACAAAGCTGGATCCACTGATGAAGAAATCTTAGACCAGCTCTATTCCTGATCTGAAAAGATAAAACCACTAAAAGGGTGAGTATTTTCATACTCAGTGAGTCAATATATATATTATCATACATAAAGCAGGATAGGAAACAACAAATGAATAGTATTAACAATTGACTCATGGATAGCACATCAAAGGACCAAATCAAGGGAAATACTTTATAGACATCAAATATAGATGTATAGGGACTAGGAGAAATAATAACCATATATATATAACAGATATTGGGCCATGAAACACATAACATTATTAATATAACATGTAAATAGCATAAGGTGGATCAGACTCTATGGCCAGAACCATAACCCTTCCTAGTTAGGGTATCACTGAAATTTCATTATGCACGATGTTGTTGGTATTTACCCACTACCCCATCAGTAAGGTAGCTCTGTCATACAAACATTAGAATATGTTAAAGATAGCAAATAAGATATCAAAAAGGCAAGAGATTCAGCAAGGCTCAATTTCTGTATCTTTAGCTAATTTGAGCTATTTAGGAAAGTAAACACATATAGTATCATTATCCTTAACAAAGGAACATTATAGTACAGGCAAAATGCCACAAAAGTCATTGAGGATACAAGTTCAAAATATGTCAAGAAGACACATTTATACTGGTGACAAAGAAAGTCACCCATTTTAGCAAATTTGGTAACAATTGGTTTTTTAAGGAAATTAACAAAGGTGATTTCGTCGAGCACTTGGTGTGCACCGTTTAGGAATAAATAAATATAATTTTGGAACATATTGATCAAAATCCAAAGTTCACAATTCAAGCTCTAATGGCAACAAACACAGACATTATCAAACAAGGTTTATATATATCAATAAACAACACATCGGAGCTTGAATTCAAGGAAAATTCAAAAGAAACTCAAATGAAACACTTTGGCCAAAAAGTTGCAGGAATTTAAATGGATTAAAATTGATTAAATAAAGGTTTAAACATATATAATAATATACATATAACTCACCATAACTGACGAATCGATCGTTTACGCCATAAAACGCTTATTTGCCTATAACAGGCAAAAACAGTGTTTTTCGATTTTCTTCAATTCTACAGTATATTTTACCACATATTTAGACTTAAATGGATGCTAACAAACATATTTAAATATTAATTAGAATTATGAAATCCTATACAGAAAATCCATTTCAAACGTAAACCTAGTTTTAGGTTTTCTCTAATTTCGATCCAATCTTGAAATTTATCGATCTAATAATGTTTATAATCACTTATGTAGCTTAAATGAATCAAAAGAATTAAGAAAACGTCATCCTCACCTGAATTCAAGGTCTGTCTGAAATTTAGGTTGAATGGTTCTTCAATTTCTAGCTTGAATTTCTTGAAATTTTCGATAGAAACTAGCTTAATCGATAGTTTAATCGAGTTTTCTATCAATTTTGCTTGAAGTTCGGATGAATTTGGTGAAGTGTTGGAGAAGGAGGAGACTTGTCTGTAACAATGGAGGAAGGAGGAGAATTTTCTTATTTTTGGAGAATTAGATGGCTATTTATATTAATTAACTTTCAACTAATTCGATTTTCCCGACCGACACTTTTCGTATTCGCATTTTGAATCCGAAACTTATAACTTTTTATCTTTTTATCCCATTTCAATTCTAAAATAATATTTCTTATATTTATCTAGCTTATGAGTCTAATGATGATATTAAAAATTTAAAATTCAGAACCCGTTCGTTAATCAAAAAGTCGATGTGCTTACCTATCTCCCAGGTCGATTTTTAGCGATTTGTTAAATCGCTCAAGTATGATGTTCTAATGTCTAAACTAACTTTATTTATGCTTAAATAACATATATTCAAGGTTATATAAATGAAATTTGAGGGTGTTACACTTTATAAAAGGGAAATCTTGTAATTGGGAAAAGAAAAAATGGTTCCTTATATTACAAACTCTAATAAAAGAGCTGCTAACTTAGATAGTAACAAAGTAGCTGAAGACCTTAGGAAATCTTTAGGTTTGGTAGAAGAAAATCTTTTTCATCTAGATGATAAAACCTTTAATGAGATTCTTACTATGAAAAGGGCTGAGTATAAGCCTAATTATCCCATAGAATCAAACCGGAGTTTACATCTAGGGATAATCCATTAAGGCCAGTTATCATCCTGAATTTTCAAGGATTAGTTTTGTACCCTTAGATTTGGAATTTGAAAATTCTTAAAAGATAAAAGTTGTAGATTTACATGTCTAAATTATTTTTATTTAGGAAGTTTTATCAAATTTTTATTGTGTTGAGAGATATAGATCGCTGAGTAAGGCTAACATGGGTTAGAGTTTGGGCTAAGAAACCGTACTGAATTTTATAATTTTAAGGACCTTAAAGTCTGATTCAGGGGATACTCAAAACATGAAAAATCTTTCCATGTGTCTTATATAAATTCTTATAAAAACATAATAGAAATTAAATATCTACACAGTGAGTTATAAGTAAAATAGTGAGGAGTGTCCGAGTATAAGTTGCAGGGTAGATTACAGATTTCAAGTTTGTTTTCAAAATTACATTATAAATTGTATAGAGCCTAGAAAAACCTAATTTTTAGATATGTTAGAATCTCAGATGTCTAGTTTAAGTAGGTTCCGAAAATATAGTAGAAAATACAAAGAAAACCTTGTCATTTTTTTTCGTAAAATTATAGTAGAAAATACAGATGTCTAGTTTACGTTTTTTTTTCGTAATATAGGGGTTCTACTAGTTTAGAGTGCCTTACGCTTTCTTATGCCCAATGACCGTCATATCTCATGAAGTGTGGAATGTGACAAAGAAGAATAGATTTTTATTTTGGTCTTTGCTATGTGTAGGAAAATAAAGAAATTGCTGGGTCCCAAATTCCACTAATGTGAAAATTTTATATTTTATCCTTAAACTTTGTAGTTCTTTGCAACTTAATCCTTATTTCCCTTTAATAAACCTCTAAGTAACTTCTCTCCATTACTAATTACTCAATTAATGATCTTATTTACACAATTTAATAATTCAACACTTTCTCTAAAATAGCTCATTTAACTACTTAAAATTTTTTTTTTCTTAGGTTTTCAACTACTATCTTATTCTATCCATTATTCTCCACTAATTTAGTTCATTCAAGTCTAATTAGTTCTCTTAGGGTGTTACAATATCCAATCTTTGCAAAGGTAAAGATAAGTTAGATGAGATTTTTAAATCTCAAAGATATCCAACTAATAAGTTTGGACTTGGATATAGTGAAGATGGTGAATAATCCACCTCAAAGGCCACTTTTGTTAAGGCATCTTGCTCTATTTTACATGCACCATATATGCCTCCACACATGGTCATGAGACCTAAGAATGGCATGCCTAAGGCATGGGTCAAAAAGGACATTCATTTGCATGCACTAGATCAAGACCACACTATAAGCTAAGACCTCAAAAAATTATTTTCATCATAATATGAGGTGTCATTATTATGGTAAAGTTGATCACATAAAATATATATGCTTTGTTAGAAAATTGCATCTAGAGTATATTAATTTGATTTCCCTTAATGCTATGCCCCATGGACCTAAGGGAAAAAAGGTACCAAAAATGTATTTTTTTTATGTAGAAATTTTTGAAGTGATGGAACAAAAATGATCTATCAACCTCCACATAGGAGAAAATGGTGCAAACAAAGCCTATGCATATGGAGTATATAGAAATGGAATGACACATAGACCATGCACCAAAAGATATAAAGCATTCAATAATATGAAAGGTCATATGATAGAAGGTACTACTAATGGAGCAATGGTAGAAAGCCACAATGGAAAAGAGCATGAGAGTTAAACAAGTATCACCTCTTACCTTTTTTGCAATTTAAATAATTGATATGCTATGAAATTGATTAATGACATTTATTTTCTTAAATATATTTTGAAAAATATTTTTACTTTGATGATCCCTTGTGTATATCTTGAATATTTCTGCTATATAAAAAGGGAGAAATGCTTGAAAAAGTGGGAGCATTTGTTTGGACCCTATTATATATTGAATAATTCATTTTCTAAGGGGGAGTGCAAAATCTTTTTGTTGATATTAACAAGGGGGAGAAATTATATAAATATTATTTGCAAACATTAATTGAGCTTCGTGCATGTTTTCTTAAACACTTATATGTATGGTTTTGTTATCATAAAAAAAAGAGAGGAGATTGTTGGACCCCTTGTGTAATATCTGCCATTTTAAAGTGTATTTATTAATTTTATATGTTTGGAGAATTTTAAAATTTTAAATGAGAATATTAAAAATTTCAGAAAACTTTTGTTTTGGGTTGCAGCAGAATTTAGTGTGGATCATTTCTTACTCTTAAAGACATAATTTGGTAAAGTGAAAAATATGAAAGTTGTTAATTTTTGTCTTAGCTATAATTCTGTAAAATGGTTTGGTAAAATTCTGAGTATGTGATAAGTTGTGTCTATTTGAGCAAGGCTGGTCTGGTTGACAATTTCTGCAGGGATGAAGTGTCTATTTGGAATTACTGGGAGTGACTGAGGCAGAATTAGCTAAAGTTGTGAACATGAAAAATGTTCCTTTGTGTATTGAGTTGATGCTTGTAAAATTTCAGAATTTTTGGATAAGTATATCTCAGTTGAGAGTATTTTGTATCAGGGATGTTCAGTCAGACCTTGAGGCAGGAGTCTGGGTGACTTTTGGAGAGTCACTACGGGCTGTGTGTGGGTTAGTTTAATTTGGAATTTTGTTATGTTGTGCTCCTATCTGTTGATTGTCAGTGGCAAGAAGAATTGGTAAGTTTGGATATGTATAGTTCATTTGCGAGCTGGCTAAGTGAGGAATGTTCAGACAGAAATTTAACTTAGAAGTATTTGGTTATGGAGAGCCAGCCTTATGCGAGAAGGCATTTTGCGGACTGGCAATGCGAGGTGGTATTATGGCAAAGTGGCGAAGTGAGTTGGTGAAGTGGCTTTGGTGAAGAGCTTAGGCGAGGAGAAGTTGACGAAGAAGCATTATGCGAGGAGGCATTGTGCGAAGAGAGATTGTGCGAAGTGGCAGTTTGTGAAGAGGCGAAGAAGCGAAGGAGCGAAGAGGCGAAGAAGCGAAGGTGCGAAGAGGCAAAGAAGCATTGCCAAAGTGGCTTATGCGAGGAAGGGTTGCGAAGAGAGTCTGGCGAGGTAGCATTCGCGAAGAAGCTTATGCGAACTGGATTGTGCGAGGCAGCAATTGCCGGATCAAGATTTGCGGGCTGGCAAGTGTGAGCTGGGAATGCGAGGCAAGTTGGCGAGCTGGCTTAGGCGAGGTAGCTTTGCCAAGGCAAGTTGGCGAGCTGGCTTAGGCGAGGTAGCTTTGTCTCACCACGGCACTAGTGTTAGCCCTGCCGTCGGGTGAAGGAGGATATGCGGTGTATTACGATGCATCACGAGTGGGGCTTGGTTGTGTGCTTATGCAGCATGGGAGAGTGATAGCTTATACTTTGAGGCAGTTGAGGAAGCATGAGATGAACTATCCAACCCATAATCTTGAGATGGCTGCAGTAGTGTTTGCATTGAAGATCTGGAGACACTACTTGTATGGTGAGAAGTGTGAGATTTTCACAGATCATAAGAGCTTGAAGTATATCTTTCAGCGGAAGGATCTTAATCTTAGGCAAAGAAGATAGGTTGAATTGCTTAAGGACTATGACTGTGAAATCTTATATCATCCAGGAAAAGCCAATGTGGTGACGGATGCATTGAGTAGGAAATCCTTGGGAAGCTTGTCCCATATTCAAGTGAGCAGAAGGTCCCTAGTGAGGAAAGTGCAAGGATTACACAATATGGGAATCAGTTGGGAATTGTCAAAGTCGGGAGTTATTTTGGCAAATTTCAAAGTCAAACCACTTCTCATTGAGCAAATTAAAGAAGCTCAAGATAGAGATTCTCAGTTGGTGAAGATAAAGAATGAAGTGGGATCGGAAGGAGCTCTAGGATTTCATATGGATGATGGCTTGTTAAAGCATGGTAGCAGGCTATGTGTTCCAGCGGTGGACGGATTGAGAGATATGATTCTTAAGGAAGCACATCATGCTAAGTATAATGTACATCTAGGTGCAACCAAGATGTATCATGATATCAAGAATTCGTATTGGTGGAGTGGAATGAAGAGGGATGTTGCTGAACATGTGGCCAAGTGTTTAACTTGTTAGTAAGTCAAGTTTGAGCATCAGAAGCCATCTGGGTTACTTCAAGAGTTGCCATTGCCAGAATGGAAGTGGGAAAGAGTGACCATGGATTTTGTGGTCGGATTACTAAGAACTTCAAGAGGCTATGACTCGATATGGGTCATTGTGGATAGATTGACCAAGACGGCTCATTTCCTACTAATTAAGACAACCTATGGAATTTTCCAGTATGCCCAGATCTATGTGGATGAGATTGTCAAGCTTCATGGGGTATCGGTTTCAATCATATCAGATAGAGGTACTCAGTTTACCTCAAGATTTTGGCAGAAATTGCAAAAGTGTCTGGGTACTCAGCTTGATTTCAGCACGACCTTCCATCTGCAAACAAACAGGCAATCAGAAAAGACCATCCAAACTCTAGAAGATAAACAGGCAATCAGAAAAGACCATCCAAACTCTAGAAGATATGCTAAGGATGTGCATTCTAGATTTCGGAGGAGCTTGGGATGCTTACTTGCCATTAATTGAGTTTGTCTATAATAACAGTTATCACTCCACAATTCAAATGTCTCCTTATGAAGCATTGTATGGAAGGAAGTGTAGATTACCTTTGTGTTGGGATGAAGTTGGAGAGAAGCATATTGAAGGGCCGGAATTAATAAGGTATGCTTCCAAGAAGGTTCCATTAATTTGAGAAAGATTGAAAACAGCTTTTAGTAGACAAAAGAGTTATACCGATCCAAAGAGAAAGTGTCACACCCCAACTCTAGTGGTGCGACGGTCCTAGGGCAAGGGTAGGCTTAAGGCCACCATAAACCCGTAGAACTCCCATATCCTGAATCTTATGTACATTTATATCAAATATAATATCATGCTATAACATATCATAATCCATTCAAGAATAATTAATTTCTTTACTATATTATTTCATAATAATATTCTCTTGTTCCCTACTGATCAAAAGATACATCTCACATCACTAAGGAACAAGATTTACCCAAAAGATAACCATTCGTGCATCAACATCTTATCATCCTCTAATGACTAACTACAGAGCTCTAGAATATG